>PVLD010016680.1:0-44172 GCA_004027595.1 Dinomys branickii | reverse complement strand
CTGCATTCCCACCAGCAGTGTAATAGAGTCCCTATTTCTCGACAGCCTCACCAGCATTTGTTATTGGATGATTTTTTCATACTGGCCATTCTTACTGGGGTAAGATGAAATCTCAGTGTTGTTTTTATTTGCATTTCTCGAATGACTAAGGATGTGAAACATTTTCTCATATATTTATCTGCCATTTGTATTTCTTTATTTGAGAATTGTGTATTCATCTCAGATGCCCATTTCTGGATTGGGTCTTTGAATTTGGACAGATACATGTTTTTTAATTCTTTGTATGTTCTAGATAGAAGACCTTTGTCTGAGGGACAGCCACCTAGGATTTTTTCCCAATTTGTGGGTTTTCTTTTTACTTTGCTGGTGATTTCTTTAGATGTACAAAAACTTTTCAGTAGGATGAGGTCCCAGTTGTTGACTCTTTGAAGTGTTTCCCTTGCAGTTTCATTTTTGTTCATGAACTCTCTGCCTACTCCTATGTCTTCAAGATTTTTACCTACTTTCTCTTCCAATAGATTTAGAGTTTCTGTTTTAATGTTGAGATCTGTGATCCATTTTGACCTGAGTTTGTTGCATGGTGGTAGACTTGGGTCTATTTTCAGTTTTCGGCAAGAGGCAAGCCAGTTTTTCCAGCACCATTTATTAAACAGGTCATCCTTTTTCCAGTGACTTTGGTTGGCCCCTTTGTCAAATATTAGGTGGCTGAGTGTGTTTTTTGTTGTGGTTGCATCTTCCAGTTTGTTCCATTGATCCTCAGGTCTGTTTTTTAGCCAGTACCAGGTTGATTTTATTACAGTAGCTTTGGAGTACAATTTCAGGTCAGGGATTGTGATTCCACCTGACTTGTCCTTGTTGCCCAGGATTGCGTTTGCTATTCTGGGTCTCTTCTGGTTCCAGATGAATTTGAGGCATATTTTCTCTAGATCTGTGAGGTATGCTAATGGTAGCTTAATGGGAATTGCACTGAATATGTACAACAGTTTTGGTAGTATGACCATTTTCACAATGTTGGTTCTTCCTAACCATGAGCAGGGTATGTTTTTCCATTTATTGAAATCCTCTTCGATCTGCTTTTTCAGAGTACTGTAGTTTTCACTAGATACATCTTTCACATTCTTTTTTAGATTGATTCCTAAGTATTTCAATTTCTTGGCTGCTATTGTAAAAGGTATGGTTTCCTCAATTTCTCTCTCAGTCTGTTTGTTGTTCTTATATAGGAATGCTATTGATTTTTGGGTGTTGACTTTGTATCCAGCTACGCTGCTAAATTTGTCAATTAATTCCAGGAGTTTTCTTGTGGAGTTTTTGGGGTCCTCCATGTATAATATCATGTCATCTGCAAATAGTGATAGTTTAATTTCTTCCTTTCCTATTTATATTCCTTTTATTTCTCTCTCTTGTCTAATTGCTCTGGCTAGTGCTTCCAGAACTATGTTGAATAAGAGTGGTGACAATGGACATCCTTGTCTTGTTCCTGACTTTAAAGTGAAAGTTTTCAGCTTTTGGCCATTTAGTATGATGTTAGCTGTTGGTTCGTAATAGATGGCTTTCATCAGATTCAGGTAGAGGTCATCTGTTCCTATTTTTTCTAAGGTTTTTAACATGAATGCATGTTGGACTTTATCAAAAGCCTTTTCTGCATCTATTGAGATGATCCTGTGGTTTTTGTCTTTGGCTGTATTGATATGATATATTACATTAATTGATATGCAAATATTGAACCATCCCTGCATTCCTTTAATAAATCCTACCTGGTTGTGATGCATAATTTTCCTTATGATCCGCTGCATTCTATTTGCTTGTATTTTGTGCAGTATTTTTGCATCTATGTTCATTAGAGGGATTGGCCTACAGTTCTCTTTCTTGGTTGGGTCCTTCCCTGGTTTTGGTATCAGTATGATACTTGCCTCCAGAAATATGTTAGGGAAACTTGCTTCCTTTTCGATTTCATTGAAGAGTTTGAGGAGTGTTGGCATTAAATCTTCTCTGAATGTTTTGTAGAATTCTGCTGTGAATCCATCAGGGCCTGGGCTTTTCTTTGTTGGTAAGTTTTTAATGACATCTTCAATCTCATTAATTGATATTGGGTTGTTCAGGATTTTTGAGTCTCCCTGATGCAATTTTGGTAGTTTGTACCTTTCTAGGAATCTGTCCATTTCTTCTCAATTTTCTATCCTATGGGAGTAAAGATTTTCAAAGTAGGTATTAACGATCTTTTGGATTTCTGTAGGATCTGTGGTGATTTTATCCTTTTCTTTCTTTATTGCATGAATTTGAGTTCTTTCCCTTCTTTTTTTGATAAGGTTGGTTAGGGGTTTATCATTTTTATTTATTCTTTTGAAAAACCAACTCTTCGATTCACTAATTTTTTGTAGAGTTTTCTTCATCTCTATTGCATTAATTTCTGCCCTGAGTTTTATAATCTCCTCCCTTCCTTGGGCTCTTGGTTTGGCTTGTTGCTCTTTTTCTAAGAGTTTGAGGTGCAGCATTAGGCTATTTATTTTCTTTCTTTGTGTTTTCTTTATGTATGAGTTCATTGCTATAAATTTCCCTCTGAGGACTGCTTCCATTGCATCCCACAGATTCTGGTAGGTTGTACTTGCATTTTCATTTATTTGTAGGTATTTTTTAATTTCTTCTTTAACTTGTTGTATGACCCATTGGTTATTCAGGAGGTTGTTGTCTAATTTCCAAGTGTTTATGCGATTTTTGGAGTTCTCTGTGTCATTAATTTCCAGTTTCAATGCACTGTGGTCCGATAATATGCATGGGATAACTTCAGTTCTTTTGCATTTAGGTAGATATGCTCTGTGGGCTAGAATGTGGTCAATTTTAGAGAAAGACCCATGTGCAGCTGAGAAAAATGTGTATTCTGATGTTTTGGGGTGGAACACTCTGTATACATCTACTAAGTCCATTTGTTCACACTTTTGGTTTAGGTCTGTTATTTCTTTGCTGAGTTTCTGTCCAGTTGACCTGTCTCTTTGCGACAGAGGGGTGTTTATGTCCCCTATTACAATAGTGTTATTAGTTATTTGATTTTTCACGTCTGTTAAGACTTGACTTGTAAAGTTAGGTGCTCCATTGTTTGGTGCATAAATGTTTAGGATTGTTACCTCTTCCTCTTGCAGCTTTCCCCTGGCTAGTATGTAATGGCCTTCTTTATCTCTTTTGATTGTTTTTGGTGTGAAGTTTACCTTGTCTGCAAACATAATAGCTACTCCTGCTTTTTTCTGGGGACCTGTTGCATGGAGAATTGTTTTACAACCTTTAACTTTCAGCCTGTGGATTTCCTTTTCAGTGAAATGTTTTTCCTATATACAGCATATCGTTGGGTTGTGTTCCTTAATCCACTCTGCCAATCTTTTCCTTTTGACTGGTGAATTGAGGCCATTTACATTAATGGTTATAACGGTTATATTTTGGCTTATTCTAGTCATGTTATTTACTTGTTGTTTTCCTACTTTTGCTATCTGTTTATGTACTTGTTCTGTTTGAGGGTTTCTTTCTATTGTTGTTCTTGAGATTGTGGTCATTTTTTTCTCTGTCTAGAATATCTTTTAGTGCTTTTTGCAATGCTGGTTTGGCACTCATGAAGTTCTTCAGTTGTTCTTTGTCGTGGAAATGTTGTATTTCTTCATTGAATTTGAAGGATCATTTTGCAGGATACATCAGTCTGAGTTTGAAGCTGTTTTGTCTCAGAATCTGTAATACCTCACTCCAAGCTCTTCTTAATTTCATGGTTTCCGTTGAGAAGTCTGCTGTGATTCTGATGGGCTTTCCTTTATAGGTGATCTGTTTCTTTTCTCTAGCAGCTTTTAATATTGTGTTCTTTTGCTGGATGTCTGGGATCTTGACTATTATATGTCTGTGTGTGGTTTGCTTTGGCTTATGGCTCGTTGGGGTTCTATATGCCTCGATTAACTGTACTTCAGTATCTTTTACCTTGTTTGGGAAATTTTCTGCTATTATTTCAGGAAATATTCTTTTTATATCATTTGTGTTGTCTCCTGCTGTTTCACTGACTCCTATTACTCGAATATTATTTCTTTTTACCTCATCTTGCAGCTGTTGGCTTGATTTTTCTTGGATCTTTGATCACTTTATGAGATCCTTCCTTTCACGCTCATTAGCTGCTGTGCTGTCTTCAAGATCTGAAATTCTATGTTCGGTTTAATTAAGCAGTTTTGCCAGCTTTCAATGGAGGTTTTCAATTCCTGGCGATGTCTTTGGACCTGTTTCATTTGTTGTAATTGATTCTTAAATTGCTCTTGTAACGTTTCCATTTGTTTCCTATTTTCTTCTATTCTTTTATCTATTTCTTCTCTATGTGTATGGAACATTTCTTCCATTATAGTTTTCAGTTCATTTTTTGTCTGAGAGATCATTGCAGGTATGTGGCTTATTTCTGCTTTAATGTCTTCTATGGCCTGATGGAGTTGTTTCTCTATTTCAGATGCAATCGTTTCAGAACTTCAGGTATGTGGCTTCCTAGTTCCCCTATATCCTCGCATTCAGTACTTGTTCTGGGTGGAGTTGAGTTCTGAGACTGCGTTTTGTTCTTCTGTCTTCCCATTTTTGGGTATCAGATTCAAAATATTGAGCTATAAATTACCCAGGCAGTTCACCAGGCAAAGGTCCGTTGCAAAGGCTGCTCCAATGGCTCCTTCTCTTCAGTAAAAATGTCCCTTAAGCTTTCTGCTGAGAGTTCCACTCAAAAGGCTACTCATATGCTGCTTTGTGGGCCGAGCTATTCCCTACCCAGAGACCTGGCTGGGGTGCATAAACAGCTCTCTGGCCCCAGGGTCCGTGCAGGCAGGGGGTCGTTGAGGTGTTGCTCCCTGGGTGGAGCTCCTCCCCGACTCAGAAATCCATTTGAGGTGCCCAAACCGCTCCCCCATCTTGGGGTCTGTGCAGGCAGGAGGGCTTCTTGGATGTTCCTTGCTGGGTGGAGCTTCTCCCCAACTCAGAAATCTGGTCGGGGCACCCAAACAACTCAACCGTCCCTGGGATCTTGCATGTAGGAGGGCCGCTCAGGTGTTTCTCCCTGGGTTGAGCTTCTCCCCGACTCAGAAATCCGGTCGCGGCGCGCTATCGGCTCACCCATCCCTGGATCCGTGTAGGCAGGAGGGCCCCAAAGTGCTAATATTTCGTGCTTCACCCATGATCCGCCACTCCCCGGCACTTCTCTGCCTCCTCGGCACTCTCGCAGGGGCCGCTGACCACAGCCGCTGCAGTGCCCTTGCGCTCCGGGCCTGGGGGAGGGAGCGAGGCACTGCGTTCCACTGTGTTGTGCATGCCACCACGGCCACGGGCTTCAGGCCAAGGAGGGCACTGGCTGCGGGTACGAGGACTGGAGTGGGACCCCGGTCTGCAGCCTGGATTAGTGCAGCCTGCCCGAGGAGAACGGGCTCCGAGTCTGCCCCATGCCAAAGCTGCCAAAAAGCCAATTTCTGGCCACACCCGCTGGCGAGCTGCGCAGGGTCAGGATATAGGAAGGTCCGTCCCACCGTGGGCACCCTCAGGGTGCGCAGACCCAGCCAAGCCGCCGCCTGCGCACCTGCTGAGCGCCTCAGGCGGCTAGCGCTCTGGGCCCTCCCGCTCCTCACTGCAGCAAATTGGGCCGCCCTGCCGTGGCCCGGACAGCGCAGAGCAACACATTCAGTTTGAACTTCGCAGCCATGGTCCTGGCACCCACACGTGCCGAGCCTGTCTCGAGCTAGAGATCTCTCTCTGAGAGGATTTTTTTTTTGCTGCTCAGTGGTCTCCATCTTCCCGGAAGTTCTAAAATTCATCCTTCTTTATATCAGAATAGTACTCCATCATGTATAAATATTACAATTTCTTTACCAGTCAACTGACCTCTGTTTGTCCTGAGTTGACATCTTTTGTCTACCACATGCTCCTCAGTATTGTGTTCTGTGTCACTATGGCCCAGAAATAGGAGAGTAAAGTGACCTTAGACAGAACCTCGGAAACCAAAATTCAAAATAAATCTTCCTCCTCTAAATTATTTTTCTTGGGTAATCTGTCATAACAACAGAAAGCTGGCTCACAGATGCAGATAGATAAACGTGGTAAAACAAATGAACAGAGTGAAGTATGAAAGACATTATCCATTTCAGTAGATGTGGAAAAATCTTAATGAAAATCCAACATCCATTCTTCACAGAAACCCTCAACAGAATAAATAGAAGAAACACACTTCAATAGGCCAAAAGATGTATATGAAAAACATATGGAGCATAAAATCTAAAAATTAATGCACATATTCACAGTTAACTGACTTCTAGTTAAGACTCTAAGGATTCACCATGGAAAAAAAAGAGTCTCTTCCATAAATCATAGTGGGAAATTGAATATTCATATACAGATTAATGAGACTAGTCTCCTACCTCTCACCATATACAAAAATCAACTGAAAATGTATCAAAAATGTATATGTAAGACCTGAAACTATGAAAAGAGTGGGGGAAAATATAGGGACAAACTTGCAGAAATCAAAATAGACAAATTTTTATGGATAATATCCAAAGGAACAGGCAAAAAGTATAACTAGAAAAATATGGTTATAACAAATTAGAATACTTCTCTGCAGTCGTGAGAGAACAAGAGATAATCTATGCAAGGTGAGAAAACGTTTGCAAATCATTCATCTGAGATGTTAATATTCAGAATATATAAGCAATTCAAATAATTCCACAGCCAAAAATGTCCAATTTCAATGGACAAATGATCTGAATAGCCATATTCCCAAAGAATATATACAACTGGTAACAGTGTTATAACTAAATGCTTAAATCACCAATCATCAGGGAAATGAAAATCTAAATACTCCAGTTAGAAAAGCTCCTAAGATATAATAAATACTGGCAAGAATGCAGAGAAAGAGGAACTCTTATATATGTTGATGGAAATATATACTGATAAACTAATATGAAAAACAGTATGGCATTTCTTCAAAAAATTACAAATAGAACTATCATATGAGGTAGCAATCTCACTGCTAGATATATGTTCAAATGAAATAAATTTTTTATGCCAAAAATGTCTGCTTGCTTATGAATATTGCAGCATCATTAACAATGACTTTAATGTGGACTCAACCAAAATGTCTATGGTGGATGACTAGATTTTAAAATATGTTGCTTATGTAGAATGTAAAATTATTCAGTTGTGGAAAAGAAAGCAACCTTATCATTTGCAGCAACATGGATGCCATTGGAGGGCAATAAGCCACACACAGACAGAAAATTAAAAACCAAAGTAGTCTCACTTGTGAAAGCTAAAGTTTATAATCACATAAGGGTAGAGCTGAGGAAGTAACAAGATTAGGGAGGTATAATGTATGAGTCATATTGAGAAGATGGATTCTGGAGATCAAAACAAAATTTGAGGCATTAAGTTGTTAGGAAGCACAGTGGGGTAAATATTAGACACAGTAGAGTATTCATTTCAACATTATTAGAGGAGAACTGCTTGAAAGTTCTCAATATAGAGAAATGATAAAATGTGGGGAGATGGTAATGCCAATTTCCTGATTTGATCATTACACATTGTGTATATGCATTCAACTATAATAGTGTGTGGCATAAATAAGTGAAAACATCATATGTCAATTCAAATTTAAATAAATGCTGTTTTACTTAAAAAGAAGTTGCAAAAAAAGAAATTGCAGAACTTTATTGTAAGGTACAGCAAAAAAAATCCATGGGCATAGAAGCAGTATTTCTACTAATTTTCTTTATTATACCATCACTATTAAATGATGGTTCTTCTCCATTATGTGAATTAAAACAAAGATCTTGGATAACATCACTAAAGCACACACATACACATAAAGAGTGTGTGTGGCTAAGTGTCATGCAATTAAATTTGAAATTTAAATTATATTCTCTGTATTAATATCCCATGTCACCTAATCAAAGTCACTCTTTCTGACTATTAAGTTAGAAGCAAGAAGAATGTACTTTTAGAGACAAATAGTTGAGTGTCAGCAGAATGTCCAAATCATCTATTTCACACTGATGCATTTTTAAAATCTTTCTCAGAAAATCAAAGACATTTCTTTGTTCAAGTTTTAAGGAGCAGACAATATATATTCTAATAGATTCATATCATAAATCTCTAGTGTCTAAGCAGACCTGAGAAAATGTCTACCTGTCCCGATAAAAATCTCTAGAGGCTATTATAGTCCCATTAGTTTAAAAAAATTCATTTACTTGAAGCCCTCCTCAGTCTCTAGCTTGTCATTTCAGCAACGCTAGACTACTTCAGTTTAGCACATTAAGATGTATATCTTCTTGCCACGATAAACATTAATATTCAAACAGTACAGGGAAATGTCATGAGGTAAGTACTTGAACTGGAGACTGCAAAAACACCAAACTTTGGAGCTTCACAGTCAGTACTGCCTGGCAACTGTTATGTTTTATCACGGAACATGTACCATTTTGAGGTGCAAGTAACAGCGTCAGTCTAACTGCTAGTTCAAGATGACTTTGCAGTCCTCAAGGACTGCAGGATCTGGATGATTGCTCCTTCGAGGAATAACTGTTGACAAGGCTTGTGAAACAACTCATGAATGATGAGCCGAGAAAGCATCCAGCTGTTCATGCAGACCTGTAAATGTGCCACATCGCAACCTCAAAAACGATTACAGCAATTTCCCCGTGTCCTATTATTTAACTCTGACCAACAATGACAAGAGATGTACAGACATCACTAGGTATAGCCTGGGTATATATTTCACACATTGATTGCCTGGGGTTGGAAAAAATAACCATACCAAGATATCAGTCTCCTAAAACTCTATTATATCTTGAACATAGAGCAATTTCTTTGTCACAAAATTAATGATTAAAGGCAATTCTAGTGGTGATTAAAATGGAGGAAGAACTTACCAAGAATCCATTATTATACATTTGTTTAATCTTGTTCTCTCAGCTGATAGCACACACAATAATTTGGATTGGGATTCATAAGAAATGAACTTTTTAAATCATACTTATTCCTTATGAAATCATGTAAACATGAGCATAAGAGGCATGCTTCAATAGCTGAAATGTGAAAAACTATGTATTAACCTAAACACAAAATATTATAATTTATTCCTTTGCTATTAATTCTATTTCTGGTAGTGATTACTATTATATTTACAAAAGGAAATTTTTAATACTGTTGAGAAAGTGAGCTAGTATACACAGGAGAAATAAAATAGGAGATATTTCACTGAAATTGTATTCTATTATATGGCTAATACTAAAACCACTGAAAACCATTTATTATATCTCTTCCCTCATCATAGCATACACTTCAATTTAGCAGTTTAAAATTGAACCATTATTGGGGCTGGGGATATGCCTCAGTGGAATAAGTGCTTGCCTGGCAAGCATCAAGGTCCTGAGTTCAATCCCTGGTACTGCCAAAATAACAAAATATATACATGAAAAAATAAAACAAAATTTCACCATTATTAATATGATCAGTATATGGATAAAATTTATTTTCCTCTCTGCCCTAGAAATTGAGCAATTTGTTTCCTTATTGTCCATTTTCTGCTGACCTCTTTGTTGGCCATCAATGAAACCCCTTAATGCACATGTGTACGTGCCATTGCCTTCTTTGATCTTTCTTCCATTTTATTATCCCTGTGGTCACACTCATTTAACTTTTCCTCACTTTTTCCCACTTTCCAAATAATACAATTCAACAAGTGAGCAATACCTGAACTATCAAGAGAAGACTTTAAAAAGAAAGCTCTTATCTAGTGCAGAGATATTCACTGCAGATCAGATCAGCAATTTATAATACGAATATTCTTTATGACCTTTTAGCGGAGGAAAGGTGGTAGCCATGTTGAATGCATTTGATGTCATCCACCCTGTTAAACTTATAACGAGACCCTCAATTACAGTACAGATGGTTGCTTTTTCTTATTTATTTGTAATATTCTTTTAGAACCTCCTATGAAACCAATCTTTTAAACAAAACAAAATAACGTTTTTTAACAAGATGCAAGAAAATTTAGTATTTGAATGAAGAAAATATCCAGCAAGAGGAGATAACTAAATAGGAATTGAAATATCCTGCTTTTATTCTTTATTCTTAAGTGTAATTTTTAAAAATAAAAATTGATTATTTTGTATTGATTGGTTAAAAATGATTTGGTGACTATAGTTGCTTAGCTGTCATACTGTGTTTGTTATAAAGCTCACTCTTTTAGAAATTTATGTGAGAATACATAAACAATTATATTTATATTTTAGTATATTTGAAATAATATAGGGGAAATTTAATCTTCACTACTTAACACTACCTAATTTCTTGTGTAAAAAAGTACATGTGTTCATCTTATCAACTTCCCAATTGTAGAGAAATGTTATATCATACAGATTTGGAAATCAAAAATCCTACTAGACATATAAAACAAAAGTTCTTTAAAAACTTCTTAATAATGCCTTCTAGATTACCTTTATACAATGTTTCTATTTTCCCTGATATTCCATTTTGATGTGACATTCGAAAAAACAGGGTGCCCATACTAAATAATTATATTTGAAATTGATTCAAAATGGAAGTATGTTGCCCCTCCCCTTAGAGATATGAATCACGCTCTACAGGCTTCACTTCTCCATCCATGTCCATCAACATTCATTAAATATCTTTCAGTGTATTATAACTGTGACATATTTAGTAATTAAGAGTAATAAAACTTTACTCAGCAGCTATTCAAGTATTCACTTGGTAAATTATGCAATATACATTGATACAAATAATGAATTTATCAAAAATATTCTCAACTAATATCCACTATCGTATTCTATATATTTTAGTAAACATAGAGTATTAAACTATAGAACCATATTCTTTACAATATTCTTACATCTCTTATAACAAGAGCAAAAGACAACACTATTCACTTAAATGTAAGGACTATGTAAAGACTATCATTATAAGCATTTAAAACAATTGATTTCTGAATATCTTTTTTTCACTGGAACACAAGCAATTTTTAAAATTTTATGTTTCTTAAGTAGCTAAAATGTGAATAAACACATTTTGAAATATTTTGTGACAGAAATTTATATAAATATACATTTAAAAACATTTCCAGTGAAATTCAATTAAAAATGTTCAGTCACACGAATTGTAGTGATATCTTTAATCATCATGACACTGACAGCTTAATGTTTTCTCCTCACAATAAATTCACAATGTTGAGGGACAAATTAATTGTAGGTATTGGTCTTTTAATTAACTATGCATTTGGAGCTAAACTGAAATCAAAACATCAGGCAGATTATGTATGCCTCATTTTTCAGGGAAACGGAAACAAACATACTTAACATACATAATGTAATCATAGTAATGTTTGCAATATAGAAAGTAATGACATTAAGTTGAAAATGATTTAAAGACAAGTTATTTTAAGTGGCTTAAATTAGTAGATAAATTTAACATTTTTAAAATGCCAATACTGAGAATAAAAGAATCATAAAGGACATTTTAAAAACTTCACTGTTTCAATCATGCTGAAATTATGTAGGTAATGTCATTGCCATTTCTTCACTATAGTTTTAAATTATTTCTTAGAGAAATAATTCTTAGAGATTTCTGAATACTTATCTTCAAAATAAGAACTATTTAGATATTTTTCATATATATATATATATATATATACATATATACACACCCACACACACATAATTTTCCAGATTTAAAATATATTGACTTATCTGTTCAGTTTATTTTTTCACATTTTTTATCAAGTTCCTTTATTAAAACATTTTATTCTAATAAGTGAAACTTATTTTGTGTGGTATTATGATTTTAGAATAAAAAAGTGAATTTAAAACTCTCACTAGAAGAATGTTGGCCTTAGGGTGTGTTTGCTATTTGCTTATTATTAAGATATACTTAGCTCTGTTGTAAATGGTCATGCTTTCTTGCTAAATATGATGTATTTTTCATTGTGTATTTTGATGTGGTGTCTCATTGTACTGCTTGTCCTAGTCTTGAATTCTTGGGCTCCAATGATTCTCCTGCCCTAGCCTCCAGGGATCTGGGGCTACAGATTCCCACTGCTATTTTCGCTGTTATAAAACAATTTATAAAATTGATTTATATATTAAAATTTTATTTCAAGTATTCATAGGTAGAATTATTAAATAGCAAGGTTTGAGCATTTTTAGCAGTATAAACTCTGATGTCAGCCATCCCCTCCAGTGGCGTATAAAAGTGTGACAATGTTTGGGGTCACGTGCATTTCTGCCATTGGTCTATGTTTCGATCTCGACCTTGTCAGACTTTTGCTTTCCCCTTTACATGTTGTCTTTACCTTAGACATCTCCTGAGTCTCAAATGGCACATATTGGACATGTGTGAATATTTCATGCCCTCTTCTTCACAAAGAGGTTGATTTAGGAGCAAAGAAAGTGACTCATATTTTAACCCAGTGGTGTTCTCATTCTGACCGCGTGTTTTATGCAGGACAAAGAGGAAATAGCCTGTGGACCCCTATTATCCTCAGGAAGCTCCCAAAGTGTTATAAACATATAATAAGAAAAGTACAATTTTTGTCCTAAATGAATTTAGTAGTACAAAACAGAACTTTGTATAATTTTGCTCTAAGTGATTATAGTTTTAAACTTATAAAGTGCTTTAATACATATTTATTATAAATATAATAATAAAGTATTTTTTATATGCACCAGATCTCAGTTTTACATTTTTTATTTTTTCAGATACATAAAAACTATTAATTTAATGGTTTATGTTGGTAGATTCTAAGAACGTTAGAGAGAGCATCCACGGAGCTGCATTCTCCTGCTGAGAGATGTGTGTTCTTGTCCACGCACATACTCTTGCCCTTCCTGGAAACATTCTATCTCACTGCCTTTCCTTGGTTTGTACTTGTTGTTTGGATATTTCTCAGCTTTTACTTTTTATTAATATATATTTTTCTGAAATTTTTTTTGCAATGTGTCATCTGATATCTCACTAGCTTTAGTGATCTTTTCCCTTAGTAGATAGCTATTTGTGGCCAGTAATGTAATTTGTTGTCCAAATATTCCTATTTAGCCTAACACCAGACACATAATTGGCACTCAATAAAGTTGAAGAATGGGTACATTTTCAAAGTTTACATATATATTCCTTGCATTTGATTCATTGACATCTTGAATAATTTACCTGGGATAATGGTAGGTATCATTTAAAATGTACTAGACATAATTATTGATACATACAAAATACACAGAAAGATTTTAAGCAGGAAGAAAAATCAGGAGGAGGATGGCAGAAGTGTCCTTCTCCTGACACTAAGTAATTGTCACGGTGAGAAGTGAGTAAGTATATTCTGAAAAGGGAAAGAGAGGTAAAGCTCTGGGGATGAATAAAGAGATCATGGGAAAATGAAAAACCACTAAGAAGCACAGAGGCAATTCAGAGAAAAGCCCACAGAGCTGTGCAAACCACGGCTCCCTGGGTTGGCACCAGACACTGCAAGCATAAGTTGGGCTCAGAGTGCAGATACCCCGGAAACAGAAAAGCAGACCAGCAGTCCGAGCCACAGGAACATCCGCAGCTCCAGCATGCTTCCATCAAGTGTAGGAGTCTCTTCTGAAAGGGGCTCCTCCTGTCCAGCACGCTAGCTTGGGAGAAGCACCCGGCATAACTCCAATATTACAGCCAGAGTCCGTCCAGTCCCTCCCTCTGCTTCCTCACCTCTTCTCCCTTCCTTCCTTCCTCCAGTTTTTCTATTTCTTCCTGTCTCTTTCTTGGTCTCTGTCCCTCCTTCCTTCCTGTTCCTCCTTACTCTGATCCAGCATTACTTTCATTTCTATTGTAAAAACATTTTCCTTCACTGGATGCTTTAGTCTCTTGATTGTTTCTCCCTTTCTTTTTCATTTTCTTTTAGTTTTTAAATCTGTTCTTTCTGGTTTCTCTTTTTCCCAATCCTCATTTTATTTTTTAATTTTTATTACCCTTTTACCTTTATTAGTTTCCAACTTTTGAGTTGATTCAATATTATTTTCCCCTTTGTCTTTTTAATTATCATTGGTAGTATACTCTTGGGTTTTAATTGGTTTTTCCTATATTTCTGTATCTTTGTGGCTTTGTTGTAACCCTACTTTGATTTTCCCTCTCTGGATGGTGCTGTACACTGAGACCTCAAGAGAAGGTTGCTCACCAAGAAGACATGCACATAGAGGAAACACGACTCTCAATATAGATATACAAAAATACAGAAAAATAAATAACATGCCTCTGCCATATGTCCACAACTATTCAGAAACTGAATGCAGACATTGAAATGGATGAAGTTCAAAAGGTTGATTTTAAATGTGATCAATGGCTTCAAATAGAATAAATATAAACAGTTAAATAAATTGAAGAGAGTTTAGAAAATGAAAAGCAATCCAATAAAGCTTCCAGAGACCCTGCAGGGAGTCCCCAGTTTCCTGCAAGGTGTCTTATGGCACAAACCAAAATAAAGAGCGAGAGACAAATAGCAATGAAATGGGGATCTGGGATGGCCAGTTGTTCACGGGGAGCAAGAAGCCAGGAGGCAGCCAGAACTTCAGTATTTATAGACCACATTTACACTGAGGAAGATTGTGAGAGGGTTATTGGATGACTCAGAGCGGGTGGTGATCTTAAGTTAATGAGGTTTCCATGTTGATGAAGACGAAGGGGAGAGAAGGCAGGTCCTTTCTCCCAGGTGAAACCATTTTTTTTTGTATCACTACTCAGTTCTCAAGAAACCCAGATGTCTTTAGCTGACATAACCTTGCCCTAGAGCACCACAACATTACTGGACCATTGAGGCCTCAACTGAAACCGGTGCCCACAGAGGTTTGCTTCCCCACACCATAGCTGGCCTGCATGGCAAGATACCAGGCCTCAGGCAAGTCCTAATCATAATTTAATTATGAAGTGATTTTTCCCCAAAATTATATAGATCAGCCTTCAACATAAAGCCATAGAGATTCTGAAAAAGAACCAAACTGAAATCTTCAAAATAAAAACCAAAGTAATTTGAAAATTCACCAATGACCTAGACCTAGAAGAATAGCAATGTTAAAGAAAATGTTGACAGATTATCACTTTCACAAAGTGTCTTAGCTACTTTTCTCTTGTTGCTGAGGCAAAATACCCAAAGCCCAAAATGAAGGAAGGAAAGGTTTATTTAGCTTACAGTTTGTGGAGGTTTTAGTCCATACTTGGCTGATTCTGAGGCAGAGTGGCACATGGCAGAGGGCAAACATTCATGGTGGCAGAACACAGCAACATCAATCAGCAAAAGGGAGGAATGGCGGGCAAGCAGCCTCTTTCCTTCCCTTACTTTGTAAACAGGCTACCCCCACCCAGGGGGCGTGTAGCTCTCACACAGTCTCCAGGCCCTCCTCTTCCACAGGTTCAGGATGTATACAAAAGCAAGCACCCTGGCTTCCTGCTGAGTCACTCAGCCAAACTTCTAGACTCTCCAAGTTGACACAATGTAAACCATAATACAAAGTAATAGAGAAGAAAAAGTTAAGAACTTCTGAGCAATGTGCACAAGTCTGTGAGACACAAAACAAAATCGATGAAACACTGGTGTACAGAAAGGAGCTGAGTTACAGACAGCAGCCATAGGAAACTTACTGGGGGGAACAACAGAAGATAATTTCCCAAGCCTTAACAAAGACTTGGACTTCCAGATACAAGAGGCACTGACTATGATGAACAGAACATCTCCACATATCATACCTAAAGGGCCCAATTATAGAATAAAGAAAAATATTAAACTCTGCAAGAGGCTACCACCAAGTCACTTATAAAGGCAGGCCAGTTCGAGTAGCAAAAGATTTAATAGCAGAAGCTCTGAAGTCTGGGACAGCATGGAGTAATACATTTTAAATCTTAAAACAATTGACACTCTAGATTGCTATATGAAGCAAACTTATCTTCACATATGAAAGAGAAATAAAGAATTTCCAATATTAGCATAAAATAAAGGAATTTATGATCACTAAACCACAAGTGCAGGAGATACCTCAAGCAAATTGGTACACATAAGAAAAAATAAGAAAAACAAAATAGTGAGATCCAAGGAAAGAATAAACTGTGCTGCAACAGTGGACTGTCAAAAGGAAGTTAGGAAGTTAGGAGACTAGGAGACACGATTAGCTCCACATCTCACAAGACCTCTAAGTGGGAGAAGATCTGTCCTAGTGGCTCCTATCAGTGGGACAAAATCACCAATGGCTACCATTGGAAAGGGCAGAGGTTTCGTTTTGGCTCAGTGTCAATTCATGGCTGGTTGGCTGCAAGGCAGAAGCAGGATGGCTGCTAGAAGACAAGGTGCTCAACCCATGAAAGAGAAAAACCTGAGGGGCAAGAAACGAGAGCATCCCCTTGAAGGCTGGCCCTTGGCGATCCACGTCCAACCTGGCCCTGCTGCCTCCAGCACCTTCACTTGCTGAGCTCTTTAGTAGATGAATCTTCCAATGAATTTAGAACCATGATGTTTTAAAAACATTCTAAAACTTAATGCTTTGGAGATTGGTTTAGATCTAGACTCTTAGATATACCCATATGCCTTTAGAGTATGTCCTACACTTCCGGTACCCTTATTAGCATTTAGGATTACATGCATATCCCCAGAGTGATTCTTGCTTATATTTGAAAATCAAATGTAACTAAGAAAGATTAAACATTCAGCTACTACTATCTCGCAGTGTCTGTGACAACACTCACATGTAATCAATAATTTCCAATGCAATGACTATATTCTGCGCCCCTTTGGCTGTATGTGAAAGACAATGAATTAGTATCACTGAGAGAGTTAGAGCCTCAAGACTTGTTTCAAAGCCACTTCAGTTATCACAACTTGTGAGATAGCTAAATGTTCATGTCTTTCCATCTTCATAGTCAAAACAAGATGTTTTTAATTCTTCTACATCTCTCCTTAAAATGGTGAACATTGTCAGTGAAATATAAAGCTTTAAAACTGTTAACCTTACTTCAAACTCTGTTTTACCTGTAAAATCTTATTTTTTCCCACACATCCAGGTTTGCTTGTGAGATTAAAATTTTTTAAACAATTCGATACCATCGAACTATGACCTACCACACTCATATTACCACCTGTCAGTAACAGCCTTGTATTAACAGCGCTGCCTATTTTTAGCTATATTACTGTGACTACCCAGGTCAATTGTGTCAGTAAAGCCTAAGCCAACCACATTTCTCCAGGCTCATAAATCACACAATATTCAGTTCTTCTATCAATTAACTAGAAAGCATTTATTTAAAAAAATATTCTTTTGTCAAAAGGAATAGTGAGTTTTTCTTTGCAGTAGGTGGTGTCTGTTCCTCAGTGGGAATGAAATCACTGTACTGTTACTGGAGACTGTGAACACTAAACGTGCTCCTCTTTACTCAGTTTTCCTTTTATAGTGAAACTTGAAGAAACAGAGAGAAAAATAAACCAAAATCAACACAAAACAAAACAAAAACAAAGCAGGAAAAACACAGTGGTCATAAGCATTATTTGCATGCTTTGTTTCATCTCATGATGAGGCCCAGAAAACTACACGTCAGTCAGTGCTCAGCTGTGCAGCTCTGGGGCTGCTCACCCTCATTTGCACTCTGGGGCTCACTGTAGGGTGTGAGAACCTCGGGTCTGAATTCATAAAAAATTCTCAGAGATCAGACATTTTTTCTATTTTTCCTTTCTTTCACTGTATTTAAGTATTTTAACACATTTTGGATAGAAATAATTAAGGTTAAATTGATATTAATCTTTCATTTGAACTAAATAAAAATGTAGATATTTCAAATAAGCAGTTTGTAAATGGTGGGCAAAACCTAAACGGGTTTGCTTTTTAACAATGAAATTATTTTGTTAAGTCATGAGGAAAATCAGGGGAGAGAGAGAAAGAGAAAGGACTGCTCTACGGAAATGTAGCCGTGGAATCTGCATTAGCGCTAAGGACCCTAAATATCTTACAACAATTAAAAGTAACAGCTGAAAGGAAGGTCTGTGGAAAATCACTATGAGTATGATAAAGGAAAAGGAAATGGTAAAGATGGACACGGTTTGAATACCAAGGCCTCGAATATTGTGTGCTCAGTATTAAAAACTCATTGTAGGATTGAGAAATTAAGTCAGAGAAGTTTTTCTAACCCTGTATCTTAGGCTTGAAAACGTTCATAAATTTTATATGTAGTAAAGAACTTCATTGTTTGAAGTTATAAAATGAACAAACGTTTATGTAAATTATTGGAGAATAGCAAGGTAAGACATAGTGGTGAGCCATTTAACAGAGGTAAAAGATGTGACCTTCCTGACCAAATAGTTACATTCTTTTAAGGTACAATGTTAATAATATTCATAATTTTAACAAATGAGTTGAATTTGTGTTCTTTTTTATTGTGCTGTGCTTTAATGCATTTTATGCTAATTTTCTTGAGTTATTCTCCAGATTATATCTTAGCATTTACACATCTTTTGTTTTAAATTTTGAAACTTTCCTGCTCTCTTGCATCATCTTGACCTACTTTATGAAGCACTCCGGGCATCCCTGAGGTGAGTCTCATAGATTTCTACTTAGCTATGTGCCTGACAAATTAGTTTCAGAACTGGACATCACAAAAAAATGAACTGTTTTAAGAATTCTATGCCATTAACAGATATATGTATATGTGTGTGTGTGTGCATGCGTGAGTGAGTTTGAATGTATCTTATACCCATACCAAGATGTGATGCAAGTTTGGATATTACCTCCTGGAATGTTCTTTTCCTTGGCAAAGTTCTCACCTGCATCTTTTGGCCACTACTAACTCTCAGTGTGACATGAGAACTAATGTTTGGGAGCTAATAAACTTTACAGTGGCCAGGTTTCTTTCAAAGGGGAGTAATTTCATCTTAAATCTAATCTGTTATTATGCAATTTCCTTCTTTGCCTGTTCTCTGAGTCTAGCCATTTTCTGACTACCAGTGATTATAAAATAAATTATATAGAGAGCAACTCAGAGCTGGGTGTGGTGGTGCATGCCTATAATCCCAGCACTGGGGAGACTGGTGGAGGATTGCTGTGTGTTTGAGGCCAGCCTGGTCTACAAGCAAAACCTTGTTTCAAAAAAATAGGAAATTAAAAAACAGCTCAGTTAAAAATTTTTCAGTATTATATTTGTCCTTGTATTGAAATTATTATAAAATGTGTGGAAATTGATGCACAATACTTGTCTTATGTAGTTAAACTATATTCATACCTGACTTCAATAGTTTTAGTAAAGATTTAATGAGCATATGCCAGGTGCCAGACATAGGTTTTGGCTGCTGGATACATACACATGTATCAAAGCAGCAATACATCTGATCCATAAAGACTGCATACTAATGCAGTGAGGTAGATCACACACAAAAAAACACCCAAGTATGTGATGTAAGAGGTGATATGAGACTTGAACAGAAAAGTAACATATTCTCACGAACCTTTGCATTGTTCTATGTGGCAGCCAGACTAGATAAATTCTCATGAGAACATGATATCTGAGCAGACACAGATCTCTCTTTCTGTAGTGAGGGTCATTGCTCACTTTACACTTTGAGCACTACTCTTTTCCAGCTTGGTCCCTTTATATTGTTCACCAGTCCTCTTTTGGGTGAAAGCAAAACAGGAAACGAAGTTAAACATAAGCCATAAATCACATACACGAGTTATGAAGCCATTGCTCTGAACCAAAGACTCTCAACCCAGTGGCACAGTATGGTGAAACAGATCCACTCTGCCAAATGGTCAGAGTTCAGTTCCAGTGTTTCTCATAGGTGCAGTTTAACCAGCAGCAGGAAGTTTCATTGAATACACATCGCTTTCCAAGCTGCTGGTTTCCTAAAGGGAGACCAGATATACTTTTGCCACAGCAAAGCTTCAGATTGCAGCTCTAGATTCTGCAAGAACATTAGTAGGCCACGCATGGTGTGCATGCCTGTAATCTCAGCACAGAGAGGCTGAGGGAGGTGGATCACTGAGTACGAGGTCAGCCTGAACTACATACAGAGGCTCTGTCTCAAAACCAACCAACCAACCAACCAACCAACCAACCAAGACATTGATAGTCCAGGTCTGCACTCTCCTCTGTACTGAGCCCCCTACCCCTGTGAATGATTTTACTTCTACTGTTACTTTACACTTCCATGGCTGGGATTTCCCTATTAGCACCCAAAGATTTCTTTTTCTTCTCTTTTTCAATTTCAGTTATATCCACTCATTTATAATAATATAGATTTTAATGCTATTTCAAAATGGTTGAAGCTTCAGGTATGAAACTTTGAAGTGATAAGGATTTGTTCCTGAATCTACTTTATACCCCATCATAAGTCACTTTGATTGCAAGTGAAGTCTGCAAAGTGTTTCCTGTGTGCTAAATCTGTCTTAAAACCATTCAAATGAAAAATTATATGCAATATATTAGACACTTTTAAAAGACTTATTCCAACTATTTTCTTAATTCATAGAGACCAATAGTGCCTTAGCTAGTTGGAAATTACCTCAGTATTCACCAGGTATGACAATAGCTAAGTTTGTACCGCTATAAACAGCAACAAAAGCCAGACGCTGGGGTCAAAGTCTGGAGCAGTCAGTGCTCATATTTAGCACCTCCCTTACTCTTTGCAGCTCTAGTAACCTTGACCTGGAGTGTAACATGATGAACTCATCATCCATCAAGGGTCCATGGTACACTGAAAATTGAACTTCAAATGATTGAACAAAATGAAGTTATGTTTGGTTTCAGACAAAGACCTCAAGAGATTTAAGTTATGCTGTAGGTTATTCAAGCCTCTGCTACAGACATTTATGCATGATAGCTACAGAATCCTCTCTCACTAAAGATCTGTGGAGCCTGCAGAAATACCTCCTCAAGGGATGTCAGACACACACTGATGTACAAAAGTGCTCTTTTCCCACGAGCTAGGTTGGAAGAAAATTTCTTCTCTGAAAAGGATAAACAGACTTTTAATTCTTAGGATAAAGAAGGGATCTAAACTCTTTGTAAAATTTCCTACCAAATTGGCATTAATATGGTCAAAACCTAGAATGTGTACTAAGTTGAATTGGAGTTGTTACTAAGTCTAACAAATTTCACAGTACATATTTGTTCATTTTATAGGGGAATCTATGCCACTTTATTAAAAATGTTTTTAAAGCTTGAATAAAACTGTGAAGTAAGTTCAATTATTATACTGCTTTCTTTTCTTTAACTATACCTCATAAAGTGTATATAGGTCACTTTGCGTTTTTAGCATCTGTGACTAATTTATTTTTATAAATTGAAGAAGAACTTCAACCAAGTAACTTATCTTTTATTCCTAAAATTAATATCTGGCTTGAAAAATAACTCTGTAAGAGAATTTGTACAAATGTGAATTACACAAATGAATCCAATCAAGAATCTATTTCCTTGGAAGTAAAATAGGTAAAACATTTGAGACTGTTGTACTGAAATTGGGCCCTCGTTCACTTTAGATGAAATTTGCTATTCCTACATACTTAAATTTCAGGTCAGATAGAGTTCATACTCTGAAAGACCAAAGATACCACTGAATTATAAAATTTCATTCTCCTAAAGTCCATTTTTTGTTTGTTAGGTTTTTTTGTTGTTTTGAGATAGGGTTGCACTTTTGCACTGCAGGCTGGTCTTAAACTTACAGTATAGCCCTAGTTAGCCTTGGACAACTCTGCAATTGTCCTGTCTCAGCCTCCAAAGTTCTGGAATCACAGACATGCACCATCAAGCTCAACTGACTAAACTTCTTGACATTTGATTTATTTGGAAAACTAGATGAATATAATCAGGTAATAAGCAATGTATTATTGTGCTAGACATTATTTTGTCTCTCAAGGAAAGAGATAGATATGAAATAAACTATGCAAGGGGGAGCTCAGATAATAAAGATATTCTGTTTCTTTAAAAAATCAACCACTAGCTCTATGTCAGAGGTTCTTACCAACCAAATCGATAGTTTGATTTGCATCATGTGTGAACAATCATTATTTTTGCTCTCCAGACCAAAGGATGGGTAAGGAACTAAAAAAGTGACACAAATGGCACAGACGAATTTTTCAGGGATTTTTGGATGGACCTGACCACTGGGGTTAGAGCTCATGTCTGCACAATGAGAAATAAATAAAAAAACTGAATTATCAATATGACATGATGCCTTCAAGTAACACATAGGAGCGAGTTCCTATATAGAAACTGCTTATTTTTTTGAAAGTTGAAGATAGTTTTCTTCTCTGAAATAGAAATTATGCTGAGTGGATATCCTTCCAATGTCACCAATGCTTCAGCATTTCTACAAATATATTCACCTCATTTCTCATACATCCAGTGTTCTTTTGCATGACATAGACTCCACTATAAAACTTATTTAACAGCCAAACTAGCCCAACACGAATACCTTCGGAATTCCCTAGTACTAGCTACTTCAACATTCAGACACAGTGAGTTGTACTGAATGTTGAAACGCCATACAAGCTTGTACTATGTTATTTGAATCAGATAATGATTGTTGATACTTTCTACAATAGGTAGTGTGCATAGGTCCCAGAGCTGATGGTGGTAGCTGACAGTGACTTCATTTCATGCTTATATATTTACTTCTTAATTTCAAATGTTTTTCTAAAGTTTCAAATCCTATGAACTTTAAGATATCTATAACTCACCCAAGTGATATGCCAAAGATGTGACCTCCAAAGTTTTATATGTTAGATTTGGTTACCCGCCTCTGTGCTCTTGTGACCTGGTAGAACTTTAAAGTGCAAAGATGTTGGATCATTGGAGCTGTACCCTTGAAGGGATGCTTGGGACCCAGCCCTCTTATGTCCTCCTCTGTTGCTAAGTTGTCATGAAGTGAAGAGGCTTCCTTCGCTATGTAACCCGCTAGCACGTGTTGTGTTGCCCAAGACCCAAAACCACAAGGGCAAGAGCTGATGAGACAAAATATATGAAACTGTGGACCAAAATAAAACTTGCTTCCTTTTATGTTCATCATCACAGATATTTGGCATGGTCACAGGAAGCTAACATAGAAAATTGGTGCTAAGCGGTGGGAGTATTGCTGTAATTATACCTGTTAAGATGTGGAGGAGCTTTTGAAATTGGTTTTTGGAAAGAATATAGAAAATTTTACAGATGTCTACTGGAGAAACCGTGAGCGTAATGGATGATTTTCAGAAGACAGAAAGAGTGACGGAAAGGTGGACAGTAAAAGTTATGCTTGTGAAGCTGCAGATGAAAGTAGGATTCTATTCAGGACTCGATGAAGGACAACTGGATTATATTCAGAGCCATAGCTGGTTACACTATTGTCAGGGCCTGAGGCTTTGTGGGAGACTCATCTTAAAGGTGAGGTGTTAATTAAGCTGGTGGAAGAAATTTCAGGGCGGCTCAGCATTCAAGAAGCAGCATGGGTGGCACTAATCACTTTTACCCTAATCTACGGTAAGAATGAGAAGCAAAGCAGCACTGAGGAGAAGAGTTTAGAGGATGCAGTTTGCTCAAGAAGGGAGTATGTTTAAAGGTACTGCAAAGAAGGGAGCAGCTGCTAGTGAGATTCACAACATCACGAAGAAGCTAAACACCTGGCTGTGCATGAGATGATAAGAAAGACGATTTTAGGACCCCCTAGGAATCAGAAATACGCACCCATTTTAGGCTTCAAGTTGGAAGATATAAACTCTTTTCAAATACTTTAATTTGAAAGTAGAGCCTAGAGGGCCCTCTTCCTCAGGGGCATTTAGAAAATTGTTCCTCTGGGATTTATTTTCCTGCTTCACCCATTAAGCCAGAGGTCCTTGCAACTGAGGTTTGAATGGCCCTGGACAGTGTGCAGCAAGGACAGAACATTGTGCTATCTTTGTGATGCCAGGTCCCGACTGGTGTTAATACAGTATGTCACGCGGACTGACTTAGCAAAGACAGAGATTGTGCTACTCCTGGCCGTGCTCCACAATCTGTGGGGTCCTAAGGAAGTCACTAAAATTTCACAGGGTTCACTTCTTTGTGTGTTGGTAAATTTAAGTAGCATGGTTGAGTGTTTACCAAATGCCAGCTTTTCCTGTATCATTGTAAGTTATTGAACTGTATAGAAGTAGTATACAAAAAGTGATTTTTAGGTTGTCATAGAAATAGCACAATCCATATTTACTGTGCTAGCAAGATTTCTTGGGCTTTTTGTTTGGTTTTTTAGCAGATCTCATTTTCTTCATAGGAGTGAATTTTTCTGTGACTTCGTAATTGTAATAAAAATACTTTCTCTTACAGTACTTAGAAGTGTAGCATCTAAGTTCTATTGTTGAAAAACTATGAGTTAGATGTCAACATATTAATGTACATATGTCTTGGGTTTATGGTGGTCACTTAGAAGTTACTGATGATAACATAAGAACTTGTCTACATCTAAATTTAATTTCTTTGCTAAAGCAAAGCACAAGAGGCAAAATTGCCATTTGGAAAGTGCCTCAGGCATCACAAAAAGTGGGTGGATGCATTGTCTTTGTTCTCTCACGCTGCAAAACTTATTTCTGAAATGTTGATGGAAAATTCAAATTGCAGTTTGTGAAAAAAAAGTTTAAACTATAATTTGACAGAGTCTTTTTCTCTCTCTCTTCATCACAGGAGGAAATCACTCTTGGTATGAAACTCATAATGAGGGACAAATTTTTTAGTTGAATATAACTGGATTTTCTTTATGTGGAAATTAAAATGCTAGTTTCTTTAGTATTGTGGGTATTAAATGTGAGAGGCTGATATATATTGAAGCACTATATCAACTATATACTACTTATTTTAGAAGGTGATATGATCTCATCTGATTTTAAATGAATTAATTAATATGACTACAATGTTTACCCTGACAAAATGTCAACTTAGTTAAAGAATATTAAAATTTATGTGAAAAACATAACATCTGTTAGTCATTTTACAGTGAAAGACAAATAATAAGTAAGTAGACTTCTAATAATTGAATTAAACAGCTCCCTAGAATACTGGTTAATTGTTTATCTATGCTCATATTTCACAAGTAAAAATGCAAATTGCTCACAGTGGCTATAAATAATATGTTGGTTTAAAATATTCACATGGAATTTAGGGAATTGAAGAACAATTAGAGAGGTTGTAAATCTGTTTATTTTATAGGTAAGTAACTTCTTCAAAAGGACACAGCTAGAGCATATTAAAGCTAAATTTGGAGTCTCAATTCCAGGGTGATTTCAATTCAGTGTCAGTTCCTGGATGATTTCCATTTCTCTCAGCCTATTATTAAAGAATAAAGAACAGGAAGCAGATGTTGGGGAAGCAAAAAACATTAAATGCGCACCAAGAAAGGAATTTAGATGAAAATGTACCTCAAAGGCGGAAGTTGCTTCCACCACACGGAGACAAAACAAAATGTTCAGGCTCTTTTTCCTGAAGGAGAAATTCAAAAGGCTCACACAGATCATGTCAATAACATCGTTACCACCAACAAATTGATCTCTACTTCCCTCAGATGCATAAGTTTTTCTAACTTTTCCATTCTCCCCTCAAATGTTTAGAGTTCGGCTTCAGCACTCTCAGTTTGCATGCATTTCTTTTCTTAACTTTCAGTGATGTAAATGACTTTTAAATGAATGGCAAATTACATCCCTACCTTCCAGAAAATCTTGATTTTCAATATTCGATGCTGCTGTCTCTGTTAAGTACTGTATCTTCTAGTTCATGCTTCTCACTTTCCTCTGATATCTCTTTTCTCTTTTGCTGACTATCTTCCTGTGCCCGAGACCTTGAAATAATGAAATTTATGGGAAGTTTGTCCCTAGTCTGTTTTTCTTTCCCTATACTGTCTCTAAAGATCTCATCCATTTCATGGCTTCTGCTTGCTTCTCTATAAAAAACACACAATGTACAGTAATACCTCATTTCCAAAACACTTCTGTGTGTGAACAGTTCAATTTGCAAACAGAAACATTTGGCAAAATGTTGCTTATGTTCCTCAAACTCAGCATCAGGTTACGAATATGAATATGAGTGTGGGCGTTTTCCCTGCGTGACCACCGCCATCTTCCCCAGTCATGGAGCCAAGGAAGTCCGTGAACCAAGGTACCGTGCATGCCACGATTCGAAATTACTGTTTAATATATGCAAATAGCAATATCTAGCCAACTTTGGCTATGTACGTGTAGAATTTTCTAAGTTCTTTTAAGTTTATTATCTAAGAGTATGGTAATTCCACGAAGTTTGTCTTCAGACACAAATTGTAAAATCGTATGTCTTTAGTATTACTCAAAATAAATTGTACCCACCACAAAAAGAATTTATAAGAGTGCCATAGAAGATGTATTTCAGATACTCTTCCTATCAAATTCCCTTTAAATGTTTTTGTCACAAGCCACTGCCATTGTCACATTGGTTTCTTAAGTACTCTTTCCTACCAAAAAAAAAAAAATCCCTGAATTTTAAGCATAATGTTACAGTCCAGAATCACAACTAATCAATAATTATTATCATTTGTTTAATAACTCTTGAACATTTAGCAATGAAATACAAAACATAAAGCTCCTGCACTCATGAAATTTACAGTCTAATAAGAAGAAAATAGATATGTGTACAGATAAAGTGATTTCAGATAGATAGTGTGTAGAGAATTAAATAACAAAATATACACAGATTGTCATGCAGTTGCGTGCTACCTTAACTCATATATAGAAACAGCTTCATTGAGGCAACCTTTCAATGGACACTAGAAAGACAAAAATGGTGTGGGAAAGCCAGGATTAGGGAGTACAAGAGCAGGGAATTTTAAGTGGAGCAGGGGAAGCTTAGTGTGCTTGTTTAAGAGAGGAAAAAAAGAACAAACAGACCAAAAGTGGACAGAACATGATCAGGAGAGAGTTTACAAAGAGAGAAAAAAGACAAGTAAGATAGGTGAAAGAAATGGTAAACTATTGATATAATTTTTTATCTGTGGAATATTTGTATGTTATTCCGTATGTAATAGGAAGCCATTAAGGATGAAGAGTTAAAGTCAATGCATTACAAAATGTACATAGTTAAACATTTATTCTGACAAACCAAAGATAGCATGTTAGCCTTTTTGTGGTGGCAAAACTACGAGATATTAAGATCAAAAGTTGTTGGAAGCCATTACCTCCACCCATGAAGAGACAAGTTAATTGTGCAAATAAAGACCAAGCATCAGAAAGAAACAAAATCAGAAGACAGTGAAGGTCTTAAATTAGATATCTATTGGTGCACGACTAATGACTCTAAATGTCCTTGTGTGAAAGGGACGCAGCACAGCTTATTTTGGTCCTCTTCTGCAGGGTTTCTCCTGGGCTACACACAGGATGTTGGCTGGTTTAATCATATACAATCTCAAACCTCAGCTGGGCAAAGATTTGCTTGCAAGATCACATGATATTAACAGCATTCCCTCCACTAAGATTAGACTGAAGGTCACTAGCACTTGCCAGTTCTTGGCCATAGGCTCTCCCTAGTTCCTCGCCACTCACATGGGCCTCAGCAAGACATTTCATTTCACCAAAATGTGAATGCTGAGAAGCCAACAGACTACTAGCAGGACACAGTCAAGGGCTTCAAGAACCTCCTCTTGTAAGTTACTTTTTATGACCTTTGCATATTCTATTTGTTAGAAACAAGCCATTACATCCAGCCTCATGGAAATATTATGTAAGGGCAGAAACATGAAATGAGATCACTGAGAGTAACAATAAATGATTCCTTATTTCCACATATATTCTGACTCCAATGATTTAATTATATCTCATATATATGTTCCTTTTGGATCTTCTATGAAAAAGGTGATACAATCTAAAACTAAAGGTAATTTGACGACTTTCTTCCCTACACATATCATATCTTTTGCCTGCCTGATTTCTCTGGGTCATATTTTAAGCACTCTATTGAACAGGAGGATTGATAACAAACATGCACGTCTTGCTCCTGATGTTACAGTGTTTGTTTGTCTTTCATGAATGATTGCTGGTTTTTCGAAGGCCATTTCTGTTTCAGTTTAGAAGATTACATGATTTGAGTCCTTGCTTATGTTTATGTGATGCATTACATTTATTGATCTGCCTATGTTGAACCATCCCAACATCCCTAGGGTGAATATTACTTGGTCATGATGTGTGATCTTTTGACTATTTCGTTGCATTCCATTTGTCAGTATCATGTGGAGACATTTTATAGTGATGCTCATTAAAGAGATTGACCTGTAGTTCTCCCTTTTGATTGAGTTCTTTTCTGTTTTGGGAATCTGCGAATACTCATACAATGTCCATTTCATTGGAGAGTTTGGGACCATTAGCATCAGGCACTTCCTAAAGTTCTTGTAGAATTTGGCAGTGAAACAATTGGGACCTGGGCTTTTCTTAGTTTTTTTTTTGTTGTTGTTATTGTTATTTTTTCAATTTCATTTTCTGTTATTTTTTTGAGGGAGTTTTATTTTCTTTGTTCAGTTTTCGTAACTCATATGTATTAAGGAATCTATTTCTTCTGAATTCTCCAATTTATTATACTATAGGTTCTCAAAGTAGTTACTAATAACCTGGATTCCAGCTGCACCTGCTGTGATTTTTCTTTTCTCATTTCTGGTTGCATTGATTTCTGTTTTTCTTTTTTTTGGTAAGATTGGCTAGTGGTTTGTCTATTTTGTTTTTTTCTTTCAAAGACCTACCTCTTCAGTTCATTGATTGTATTTTTTTTTAGTCTCCTCTTCATTTATTTCTACTCTGATACTTTTATAATTTCCTTCCTTGTACTAATTTTGGATTTGGATTGTTCTTGTTTTACTAGGCCCATGAAATATTTCCTTACATTATTTATATGGACTCACCCTGTTTTTCTGATGTGAATTTTCATAGTTATAAAATTCCCTCAGAGCTATTTTCATTGTGTCCCACATCTTCTACTATATAGTACTAGCATTATTTTTTTGATTCTAGAAACTATTAAATTTCTTCTGTGACACATTATTTACTCAAGAGGATATTATTTAATTTTCACATGTTTGCATAATTTCTGTGGTTTCATTTACCATTGGCTTCATTGCAATATGATCTGATAATATGCATGAGATAATTTTGATTTGTTTACTTTTACTTAAGCATCCTTGAGCATCAGATCTATTTTGCAGAAAGTTCCATGTACTGCTGAGAAGAATGTGTACTCTGCTTTTTCATGGAACACTGTGAAGTTATCTATTAGATCCATTTCTTTGAAGGTTTGTTTCAACTCCAATATTTCTTTGTTGATTTTATTGTCCAGTTGACCTGTGTACTTGTGACAGTGGGGTATTGAGATCTCCCGCTGTAGTTGTGTTATGCTTATCTGGTTTTTATATGTCCAGTAGTATTTATTTGTGATGTTGGGCATGGCAGTGTTGGGTGTATATAAGTTTATAATTATTGTCACTTCCTGGTAGATTATTCTTTTAAGTGAAATATAGTGACCTTTTTTGCCTTTTTGATCAGTTTTGGTTTGAAGTCCATTTTCTTTCTGAAATTCACATAGCTACTCCTGCTTTTATTCTGGGTTCTTGTTGCAAGGTGTCTTGTTTTCCATCCTTTTATTTTTAATTTCTTTGTTATATAAATGTGCTTCTGCACACAGAATGTCATTGGGTTTTGAGACTTTGTTTTCATTTTTAACTCTTGGACTGACTGATAAGAAAAATTATATTAATCGTGGAATTATAGGAGACAGGCATAATATGATTACCAGCCTAGTATTAGAGAAATGCAGCAATGTTTGTGATTGTGGCAGATATTCGGAGGGCAGAGTGTTCTCTCCCACTGATTTCTATGACTATAGACTTTGGCCTGGCAAAACAATGACTTCTCTCTCTATTCTTACTTAGATTGTACCTGTTATCGTTGAGCTTCATGGTTTTAATACCTGTTATACAGCATCTTTAAATATCTTAGGCATCTATTAAGACACATCGTTTGGAAGACCCCAACTACTACTCTAATATTTATATTTCTAGCAGCTTACAGCTCCACATGGACATTTAGTGTATATCTTAGTTACTGTCTTATTGCTAAGACATAGTACCTGATGCCCACCACTGAAAGGAGGGGAGGTCTATCTTGGCTGAGGTTTGTAGAGGTTTCAGTCTACAGTTAGCTGGGTCCAAGGCAGGACAGCATGGCAGACAGCTTGGCAAAGGGGATGTTTTGGAGGGCAGCAGGAAGCAGAGTGAAAGGAGGAACAGGAAGCAGTCCTTTCAGTGCATGTTGGGGCCCGGTCAGATCTCACTTTCTAACAGCAAGTCCTCTATAATACAGTCACCTTCTAAAGCCCCACCTGTGAGTTCTTAGGGCTTTGGGGAACAGTTTAGAGCCAAATGAGAACAATTGCATCTCAGACTTCAGGTGCTCCAGACCAAATGTTTCAGGCTTATTCTCCCATGTCTAGTCTTCCCGCAGTGGTTCCCAACTCTGCATGAGATAACTCTATTCACTCAGTTCCTCAAACCAAAGCCCTGGAATCATCTTTGAGGTCTTTGTCTCTCACATCACACAACCCACCCATCATGTTAAGTATAACCTTGAATTCATCCTAAATCCGTTCGCTTGCTTCCATCTCCATGGCAGCCCTTTAATTCATGCTGCTGAATATTGCAAATAGATACTGAAGCACTGTTCTGACTTGCGTCCTTTGGAATCCTGAATCCTTAAAGTCTAAAGCTATTGTGATCTTTTAAATACAAGTCTAATTATGTTAAATCGGAGAGTTCCAGAAAGGATACTTCGTATTTTTAACGATCTATTGAAAGAATTTATCACTGGGAAATGTTGGTTCTGCCCTCTTTTCCTCGTTGAACTGCACTGTTACTATGCATTTCCAGCAAAATCACTCCACTACGTATAATATCTGAACCCAGAATAACATTATTTTAACGCAGGTGTGCTGCCAAAGATGCTTTCTAGACCTTCCTAAAATGATCAGCAATTGATCACTGACAATGAGTTCCTTCTCAATCTGAGATTATATTTGTCCTCAAAAGTAGACCCGTTTATGTCTCAATTTTCTTCTTGCTTTTCTTCAAAGATAGGTATAAAATAGCCCTTAAAGATCAGTGATGTCAACAAAGGCTGATTCCCTGGATTGGACTGAACAGCTAGTACAGTGTGCCCTACTAGATCTATCATTTGCTCATCTAGGCAATATGAACTCATGAATGAGATACTTTATGTTCTTGATCAGAATGTGCATTTAGTGCTCACATAGGTCACTTTACTTCAATTCTTTCTCTACTTCTCCACCACCACTATGGGCAGTGGTATTGGGTTTGAGGTTTCTTCAAAAGTCCTTTAGTACTAACAGAAGTTTCAATACACAGTTCAATAAATTGTAAGTACAATTTGTTCTATATTTTGTTAACAATATATTCAGACTGGGAAGGTTTGCCTGCTTTGAAGAGAAATATGAAAGGTGGTGTAAGGTACTGACATCCTACTGTAGAATTTACAAAGCGCCTTTTGTTTGTAACTCATTGTTACTTCTAGGATTTATGTTTCAAAGGTTTTAGATTGCTCCTTAGAGTTTGGAATTTATCTGTGGAGAACATTACAGTGTCATAAAAAGGGGAAAATATCCCCAAGTCAAGCTTCTATTTTGTATAATAAAGGCCTAAAAATCTCACAGAACTCACTCCTCGTGGTGGAATTGTGCACCCTGTGAGCTGAGTCTAAGGACAAAGAACTGCACACATTTTCTCCCCCTCAATGCCCAGCAGTTTCCATTTTCAAGCAACCACTACAAAGTTTTTCCAGTTACCAAGATGAATACAGATAAGATTTAATTCTCCAAGGCATTTCTGTGTAAAAAAATTGTATCCCCTGAATAACTAATACAGACCTTAATGTGATACTCAACTTTATGATTCTAGTATAGACAGAAAGAAAACAGATAAATGGCACTTGAATACATACTAAAATATATTTGACACTTCAACCTACAAAGTCATCTTTCAAATGAAAACAAAAGAGGCAGAGGCCTCCTCACGTGGGAGGGTTGTTGATTTATGACAATGTTTGTGTTTATCTACAGTAAAACAATACTAAACAGAAACAAAACAAGATAAAGAGCTAATTCTTCTCAAGTGACAAAATATGGCTCCTCAATTTTTACCTCTACCTTTATATATGCATAAAATCATTCTGATCTCTAATCACAAAACAGTTATAAAGCATTGCTTTCTTTAGTCTGGGGCTCTGAAGCATTTGCAGGCTTTTGAATGCTTATGTTACAAGTGGTCATTTTACTAAAGCTAAGTTATTTTCTGAAGCAACTATTAACAGTAAATTCCCATGAGATAAGAATGTCCCCTTTCTAAAGCATTTTCTATGATAATTATTTCAAAACAAATGTTTTCTTTAACTGCATAAAAAATAATTGCCTTCATTATTTTTACATAGTTCCAAGCAGTTATATAATTCACCAACTCAAAAGGCAAAAGAGAGATTTGAATACATATCTGCAAAAGCTGCTACAAATGGTCATTCATTTTATTAAAAAATCTAATTAAGCCATTTTATAAATCTAACCACATTAGATCATACTTGTTTAATTGTAAACTGTAAAATAATGTAGAAATAATTTCTCTGTTCTTGTCAATGATAGCTGTAGCATAGTGGAAATGTTCCTAACTAAAATCCTTGTGTTTAAGATCTTTGCAGCTTTCTGCTCAATGACAGTAGGTGATCTAGTTAGTAAATTTGGTCTTCACCTTAATGTACAAAAACAATTTCTTCAAAACTTATGCCATAGGAATGAAAGGACTAGCATGTAGAAGCATTAACTTTAATATACAACTTTTAAAAATTTTAATTATAGCATGTTTTCCATACACAATGAATATCTTCTCTATTGGGAGTTCACATACACACATATCACCTCTTAATTCTTCTCACATCTCCTTTCCCGTCTCTATCTCCCTTCTCTCTCTGCCCAGATCTAATTCGCATCAGTACCATGTCTACTTTTCTACTTCCTATTATGAACCTTTGTAACATAAAGCTTCCCAAAACTGAGATGCCCAGCGACAGCCTATCATGCATCAGGAAATAGGTAGATACAAATAAGCTTAAATTAGTACTAGATGGCCATAAGGCAGGGATCTAAGAGAAGCACTAACAGAACACAGGCCTAGAATTTCTATTAAACTTGAAATTTTAGGACTTTCTGGTTTCCTTATTTTTCATTTGTTTTGTTTTGTTTGAGAAAGGGTCTTACTATACAGCTGGCCTCAAATTCATGATGCTCCTGTTCAGCCTCCAATTGCTGGGATTACAGGCATGTGCCACCACACTCAGTCTCTAGTTTCTTTATTTCTAACCTTTCAAATATTGTTTTAATTATGACACTTGTTTTTGAAAAATCCATGAATTTAAGCCATATGAGGTCAGGTTGTGGGAAGAGAAAGTTGCAGAAAGGCATTTTTAATCACTCCAGAAATCAAAGAAAGCATTGCATAATAACAAAGTAAATATTAGGTCTCATACTGTAAATATAGCTTGTTTTCCCTATGAAAACTTTTGATCAAATCAGATAAAGTACATTGGTATGATTTTTAAATTGTTTTGCTGTTACTCTCTTTCCATATCTACTGTAGCTCTCATTTATGTCCCTATTTAACTGAACATTAAGAATAAAAAACTATTTTATAAATGCATTCTTATTGCTAATTATCTAGACTTTACGTCCCTTAAAGGTACTAAATTTATAAAAGCCATACTTTGCATTTTAAATGATAGAGTAGAGCATTAAGAACATAGTACCCACTTGATTGATTTAATCACTCTACCAGAAAAAGAAACTAACCTATAATTTATAAAATACCCATTGCATCCCAATAGATCTATTTGCAAAAATACCCATTATATTCTAATAAATTTGTGGATTCATTCTCATTTAATGAAACAGATGCATTTCAGGAAATCAAATTATTATAATATGCATTCCCTTTCTGAAATTACTTCCACTACATAATTGGAGATTTATTTCTATGTGAAACAAGGTTTTAATAGACTGTGTTAAACCTATCAAATATGGAAGCAATTAAATGATAGTCACATGAAACAGTGGGATGGAAAGATTACTGAAAACTTTTGTCAGCCTTTAGAAAATAAAAATATTGGAAATCTCCAAAGTTTTCAAAAAAGTATTCCAGTAAAATTGATTTGTTTTTTACCATGTTTGCCAATTATTGTTATTGTTTTTAATATTATTTTGTGGCATTGGGGATTGAATTTAGGGCTTTGTGAAAAGTAAGTAAATACTCAACCACTGAGTTACATCCAAGAACTTTTTATTCTATTTTGAGACAGGGTGTCACTGAATAAATCAGGTTGGTCTCAACTGCAGATCCATTTTCCTCAGCTTCCCAGAATCATGGAGAGAGTAGGCGTGCACCACTGTACACAGCAAGTTGCCGGCAATTTTATTGATTTGGAAAATACCGTATATAGTAGTATATTTTACTTTTGCTGAGACATATGCCATACCTTTCTTAAGAAGAATATGGGGCTGGAGATCTAGCTCAGTGGTCTGCCTGGAAAATGCAAGGTGCTGAGTTCAATTCCCGGAACCAAAATTTTTTAAACAGTGTATAGATGACATTGATTAATGTCAAACTCCCCAGAAGATTCTTCTAGTTTGATAAAAGTTTCCTTCATTCATCCTTTTATGTACAAAAAAGTAATAATAATGATTCAAATAATACAGAAAATATGTGAACATGGAATTTTAAATGCCACATAGTTAAGAGAGATGGCAAATAGAAGAATCACACACAAAATTATCTGAACAAGCAAGAATGCTTAGTCCAGTTGAGATAGATTTGAGTGGAACAAATTTGTTAAACAAGTGTTGTGACCTGTTAGTCACAGAGACCCAGGGTGCATACGTAGAACCCAGAATCCAGAATGATTCTCGGCTCCATCCTGACAGCAATCAGAAAGTGTTGTCCAGTTCTTCGTTTATATCTGGCTGGAAACCCAGTGGGCTTCTGATGGAAGAACTTGTACCTGATGTCAGGCCGAGGACTAGGAGATACAAAAGATGCCCACTGCTAACCCCATGGCCACTGTGAGCCTTCTCAGGCCTAATCTCTGATTGTGCAGAGCTTATTTCTTTTCTACCCTCAATAAATGTACATACTCACCGTCTTGTCTGCATGGTTTGTCTAATTCTTTGCTGAGGAAACCAAGAATCTGGAAAGAATTTCCTTCAGACCCAAAAGCTCATAATACTATGAAGAGATAAGTATTACTTATACTATTACAAATGAATCCTTAAGTTTAAAAATCAATTTTGGAAACACAGAAGGGATATATCTGAACATACAGTTAGTCTCGAGGTTAATATGAAATGTCTGTGCTATGAAGTCAGTGTGAGCACACCTGGCACAGCATGGGCTCTAGGCAGGAGTATGATTGGGCAGCAACCACGGCCCACTGCTCTGTGGGCCTCCTCAAGGGATCCTGCTCTGCTCTGGGTGTCCAGAGAACAGACGAGGTGCACACCGCCTCCTGACTCAGTTTCATGGCAGGAAAGTTAGACATAAGGACAAGCGCAGCATAACTTTCAAATAAAATGTTTAGGAAGGATGCAGTAAAAAATTAAGGTTTCATGTGCTTTGAGTTTACACTCAATTCCAAACTGAAAACTGAACACATCATTACCAGTTGCAAGAGACTTTAGGGAAATAATGTATACTCCTAGTTGCTTACAAACCTAGACAGAATCTGACTAAAATTTCTGCAAGCCTAAAGTTATCAGAAGTCACTTACCAGCCTCTAAGGGCCTTTGCCCTATCACTAGGCTACAGAGAGACAAAAGTATATAATCAGAAGCCAAAGCCATCTGAGGTCAGCACAAACACACCTTCTCCCAGACAGCTGACTACAAGGTCATAGAAAGGAGCTGCAGGAAGGGGAGACAAGAGATAAGATAATAACAGTGTGTTTCCAAGCTGTGAACTTCAGAGAGAGAAAGGTCGGAGGAGAGAAAACGAAGTGAAGTGCGGGTGGATACTGTCAGGAGGGGCCGGGGCCAAGGAGAACTTATTTAAATGACTAGGTTCATTGCTTTCTTCTTCTTCTTCGTTTTTAAATCCTGGCCTAATTTAAAATACAATTTTGGTGAAGATGATTTTCAGATTTACATATTTACCTCAAGGTATTGCAAATTGTCAAGCAAATTTAATTTTTATTTATATTTAGCAAACTAAGCATTTGTCTGAGATGTTCTGAGACTGTTTTACAAGTTAAAGAAGTTGGTATCCCTACAGAATCTCACGAACTACTGAAAGATTAAAAATGGACAGAACAATGATTTTGTCATGCCAAAGAGCCTGAAAGGTGGCCCAAGTATTTGAGGGGAACTGCAGTGACTTTCAATTACCCACCCTCAGACACTTATCTGTCCCTCATGCTGTCTTACCTACTGAATAGCTCTTCCACAGATGGTGGGAGAATGGGGAGTCTTAATTGCCATGAGGCTAAAATTAACCACAATCATGAGCAAAGCTGGGGGAAGAATCTGGTGTAATACAGAACATCCATCAAGGAAAGGAACTGGATATTGCTTTGATCATGTGTACTATAAAATAACTGGCAAGAATCACTTGAGCACAATTAAACCTCATGAAATTCTATTGGTTATAAGACAAAGTATTCATAAAAGTGGATACAGCAGCTTTTTAAAAATTTTTATTTGAAAGGAAATAAAAACAAATAAAATAACAAAAACAGAACAAAACAAAAACAGAAACAATACAATTTCAAAACAAGATGATAGGAAATTAACAACAATTTTTGTATTGTTTGTGGTATCTTCAAAGAGTTACCCTCATTCGCAGATATAGGTATGTAAGATTGATCAACTAAAAATTAACCTATGAGAATAGTTTTAGAAGTGGCTACATCCAATGCTAATGAGGCTGTGGGAGGAGCATAGGATAGAGTAAAATTTAAAACTATTCTCATAGGTTCAATGTTATTTCCGAATATGTTTTAATATTTGTATTTATTAGCCAATCCTCAAAGCTACCTTGGAAGTAAATTTGATATTGCTTATGATATTGACATCTACAGTATAGTTTAAGTAACAAATTAGCATTAACACACCATACACATTTTTCTCTCTGAAGATTATAGTTTATGATTTGACAAGTGCTACTATTGTTTCTCATTTGATGTTGAATTTTTAAACACAGCTAACATTGTGCAAATATCCAAAGAATGACAGTCTGCAGTGTGGTTTGTTAATACTTATAACACTGATATTGTAAATGTTGTATCATGAGTCATTTTTACAAGTAGTGTAAAAGTTGGAATAGTACTAGACAATTAAAAGAGCAGAACAAAAAGTTGGAAGTGGAGATTGACTTAAGTAAAAGCATTTGTTTAAAACAAGTTGATTTTTATGTAGTGTCTTAGTTTTCAAATAATTTTCATGTGTTGGGCACTACATTTCTGCAATAAAGCATTGGCTCACTTGCACTCTTGCGTAGTGCCCCTTTGTAACCTCACTTCCCTTTCTTAATTTTGCAGTATGAAAATGAGAGAAGGAGAAAAAGGCATCTGTAACCCAGATAGTCTTTTAACAATAGGCATGGTTTTATCTTTTGTTTAATTTCATTGGTCTGATTTCTTCTTCCTTCTTTGTTTCCTTTTCTGTTTTGTCTTTTTAAGGAACGGTTTCAATATGTGTTTTAATCCTACTGTTGAACTTACTAGGTAACCCCGGCTGCCCTGAATTTAAAGTGAACTTCTGACTGACCTGCCCCTCTACCTTCCCGGTGCTAGGAATTCCGGTGTGCACACAGTATCCAGCTGCACTCCTAACTGCTAAATCACATGCTTGGGGTCAAAGGATTTAATGGTCTTAGAAACAGGAAGGGACATAAAGGTATTCCATTGGAAAATATTCCTTTAAAAAGTTTGGCTTAATACTACAGGTGTAGATGTAGGGATTGGGTCGATGTGAAGGCAAGTTAGTACACAGTATGTCTTAGTTACTTTTCTCATTGCTGAGGCAAAATACCCAACACTCAAAGTTAAAGAAGGAAAGTTTATTTCAACTCTCAGTCCATAGTTGGCTGGCTGCAAGGCAAGGGAACACAGAAAGGGGCACCGCAGAGAAGAAATAATCATGGCATAGCAGGCAAGAGGCAGAAAAGAAGCACGCAGCAAGCAGCAGCAGAAGTTGCAGCAGCAGCAGCAGCAACAGCAGCAGCAACAGCAGCAGCAGCACCAGCAAAACAAACTTCTCTTTCCCTTTTATCCCATGCAGGCTGTAAGCCCTTTCGGTGGTGTCACCCAAACCCAGGGTGGGTCTTGCAATTACCTACACTCAGAACTATCAGTTGACTAATTAAGTCTCACACACCATTAATCCCAGTGTCACATACCCTAGATCCAACCAATGCCAAAAGGCCACACTTTGGAGCACAGGAGGCCTTGGGGGAACATCTGAATATTAGCAACAATGCAGTGCAAGTTAGAATTCTTGACTTGTTTTATGTCTCACCAAAAGGCATCACTGAACATTAAACAGGGAAAGCAGAACATGGTGGTCTCTGCCCAGACTCCTTCTATCTAAGGTCTTCTGGGTAGAAATCTTCTTTGGGGATTTCTGTACCAAATAAAGGAGATTGATTCCAAGGTAAGTGGGTCAGTATATAAAGAAAGCACTCATAATTTGTATCGCCAAATTATCTTTAGTATTGCAGTATCTCAGAGGAGGATTTTCCATCCACTATATCAATTTCTATGATAACCTGCCTCAAGAATAAGTTGATCTACTCACCAGGGACCTATCATTTTGTTTTGGATGTGGTTATGTGAAATTTTTAAAGTGACTTTAAATTTTTTATGTCTTTATGACAAATGTGAAATTGGAGAACATTTGCAATACTAAATATCTTTATAGAATGTTCATAAAAGATACAAAAGACTACTTTTATGCAGGAGTCATGATTTTGATTACCTCTGTTCACATTACCTGTTGGGTATTTTTGGAAAGCTATTATTATAAAAAACACAGAAAGTGAAATTGAATACTTCTTCTCCATGGCTTCCTGGACTTTTCAGGGCAAATAAACAAAAATCTATTAAGTGCTCTGACAGCCTCCAACTTAAGCCTGAAAAGCTACAGAGTAAAGGACTGGCTGAATTGGATAAGAAGTTAGAAGCTCTTAGATATCAGTTCCTAGCATGAAATTTTCATGCTTTCTTATTTTATGCTGTATTTATATCACTGCACAAATACTGACATGCTCTAATAGAAGCAACTGGCTTTTATTTCCTTGTAGGAGGAGCAAAGAGTTTCATTGTTTGTTTACTATTTAAATTTTGTCTCTCATATTCTTCAGGGGATTTAAATAAACCACATTGGAATAATTTATGGAGAGATAGCTAAGCGACATGTGCTTTAGCAAAAATCTCCATGTAGCTTCTAAAAATTTAATTATATCATCAAGCATCTGAGTATAATTCAATTACTGCCCTCAGTGTCACCCACAACTCTACTTACTGGTATCTGAAAGAGATGGTCCTTACAAAGTTCTGCTGCAGTTCAGTGTGTCATGTTTTACTTATAATTCATTCTTGGTAATGCCACTGTCCTCAAATCAAAAACTTTACCTTAAAACCAAAATAAAATAGCTCAGAGCTTACATTTGTGTTTCACACATTCCATTATCCTAGAAAATTGTCTCTTCCATCACAATGGAGAGAGGTTTCCTTTCCTGCTCGGCATTAAATGTGTACCTTTTTCTTTGTAATACATTTATCATCAATCAATTTTCAAAAGTTGAGTGTCTTACAAATACAAAACAGTAGAAGGCTGTCTAGGTGGAATACAGAGAATGTCAAAGCGACAAAGACCATAAGGGGCAGACAGAAAGTCTAACACTTAAATGCAATTTCCCACTGGGGGAAGGGATTCAGCGGACCTACTTTAGTACTCTTCACTTATTCTGGTGCCCCCAGGTCTTTCCTTTTCCGCTTTTAATATTAGATTTTGGGAGATTCAATTGACTGCTGTGCCCTACTGCCTAATCAGTCTGGAAAAAAGCACCAATGTCAAGAAAAATATTTTAAGAGATGTCAGTTCTATAAAAGTCAACAGAGATAAAGAGATTTATTGCTTCTATCCTCACTGCTGACCTGATTCTATTGGAGTTGAAATCAAGAAAATCCGATTGTTTGTGTGCGGGCATGAAAGCAAGCAAGCAAGCAAGCAAGCATGAGAAATAGATTTAGTGTGCGGGGGGGTGGGGAGGTGGGAAGAATAATATTTATAAGTTGTCAGAAATCTCCAGAAGTTGGTACTTTGTTGTTCTACCTGACTTTCTAGATATTTTTTCTTTCTGAAGCAGAGAAGAAAACATGATGAAATCAGAGGTGTGATTATAATTATTTGTTTGTTAACGCATGCATTTATTTAATCAATATTTACTATACTCCGGTGTGTGATTGCTGTCATGCTAGTGACCAGAGTTATAGTACTGAACAAACCTGATAAGGCTCTATTTAATTGTAACATAGCCTAAGGGAAAAGATTAACATTTTTTTTAAAATTTTATTTTAAAGACAAAAGAATGGAGACATATGAACCAGAAAAGCCATAAACAATACAGAAAATACAAAGTTATACAGAATATAGTAGGGGGTTAGCACTGGATGTTCTATTACATAGTTATCTTCACATTAGTTAACACAAAAACATTAAAGGAAATACCAAATTATAGAGAAGATAGTAGGGAATTTGCACTGGATGCTGTATAATATAAAGTTATCTTCACTTCTGTTAATACAAAAACGATTGAGGAAATACAGAATTATAGAGAACATAGAAGGGAATTAGCTCTGGATGCTGTCCTATCTAATGTCCATAACACATCTTAATTTCTGGAAAAGATTAACATTAAGCGGTCCTTTCCCTATAAAGAGGAAGAGAGTAGGAATAAAGTAAGAATGAGTGAAAAAGCTGCTCAAATTCTAGCACAACCAACCTCAGTGATCTCTGCAATTACTGAATACCACTTAAGTCAGATCTGACTCAAAAAGAACTGTGAGTCCAAAGTGAATCCCTGGGAGGGGGGCCTGGGCTGACCTAAAACACTGATAGGGGATCCTTGGGGCAGATTTGTTAACACAGCTCATTACCATTAGTGTGAAAAACTAAACTTTCAGGTCCCTAGATTCTCCACATTTCATAGTAAATTTAGCCAAAATGTTTTAGTGTCTCCTTATATAAGTACGTTCTTTTGAAAGCTGTTTTCATTGCAAGGGTAATGAGTGTCAGTGTATACACTGAGGAAAGATACGCATTTGTTAAAACAGAGGATGTGAATTTAAATATTGCTATTTACAAATATCTCAAGTCTTAGTTCATAATAAATATTTCAGTCCAATTCACTGCCAGCATCACAATCAGACTCAATAATCCAGTCATTGATTGATTAAGTAGGAATTACCTGACCATTTCAAATGAGGCACTATGTGATGTGAACACTCTTCACCTCATTTGGGCTCTCAGAACATGGTAGTACATACACACCACATCTCTTCCATGTAACAATCACATCCTTCCATTAATATGATCTGGGAAGAGAGGAAAAGGGAAAGAGTAAAAGTTACAGAGATGTGTCATCAGTAGAAACATGCATGCATTAGCTATTATGTCAGAAAAATTAGTCATAATCACTCGCTACCTGAGCTTATTAACCATTTTAAATAAACATATTTTAATTCTTATAGATGTAAGAAAAAGGGTATTGTGAAAATAAGTAATTGATGTATTAGAACTTTTAGATTTTAAACACAGCCAACCCTGGACCTCTGACTATGAAAGTGCATAATCCAAGATAGACAGTATTATTTGCCTGTATCTGTCATGAGCTTTGAAGCAGTACCCTAGAACATACTTGTCATGGTTTGTGTCTAGATGTCCCCCCAAGCCTCCTCTGCTCATAGCACTTTTTCAGAGGTAGATGAATCTAGAGTGTATGATATTGGGATTAAGGGTGTGCAACCAGTTCATTGATTGGTTTCACACCACCCTAATCTCAGCAATCTAGATAGAGTATACAAGTGGCAGAAAGATTCTCTTAAAGTGCTTGTTTGTTTTGCTATCTTCTGCCTGCTGTCAACTATCCTCAATTCCAAAGCCACTCTGTGCTGGAGACATTTGATTATGGACTAAAACCTCTACAAACTGTGAGCTCACTAAATCTTTCCTCCTTAAATTTTGGACATTGGATATTTTGTCTCCAAAATGAAAGAAAAGGAACTAAGACAATACTCATCTTGTAGAAATGCTGATTCGAAATTTCAAATATATCTCTAATAGATTTTAATTTGTCATTATTCTTACTGCTCTCCCACTTATCATAACATAATGCTTTTGAATATTTTGATGTCTCCTACATTTTGTAAAGAGACTAGAGTGACTACCTAGGCTTCATAATTGCAAAATATTCTAATTATTTGCAAAAATTTCTGTTCCTACATTTATCAGTATTAATTAAAGAATATTTAATTAAAGAATATTTACTGTTAAATGAAAAATTGCATGAGAACTTCATTTCTTCTTGTTTAATCCTTAGAAATAATGATTGATAAGTTAGTTTCTGAGTCTGATAAATTGCACGTAGTTTGGTGGCATCTGGAGATACACAATCTGATGTTGCAATTTCAACTGCATCATCAGATTCTTGAGTGCTGCACTATTGCTCTGTGTTCTTTTAGTTTGTCACAATTGGTGTATAAGTTTATGCATGTGTGTGTGTGTGTGTGTGTATACTACTATAATTGAAATCTAAGCTTCTGCACTAAATTATACCCCCAGCCTTTTAAATTCATTATTTTGAGGCAGAGTCTTGCTAAATACTAGCAACCCTCTTGCTTTAGTCTCCCAGAGTGCTCAGATTACAGACATGTGCTGCCACAACCAACTCATTCCTCACAAACAATCTTTATTTGTCAATGTTTTGCTGTCTAGTATAATAGGAAAATTTCTTTTATAACTCTCAGTTTTAAGCTGCTCATTAATGAAATTGTAAGACACACAAATAAATGTGCACCAGAGAGCTGTGCCTGACTCGTCTCAGAACTTTCTGAAGAATAAATACAATATTTTGCTCAGTGTAATTTAAAAAAATGGTTGATTGATTTAAAGTTGATAATTCTTTTCCCTCTTGTATTACCAACATGTGTTTCTACAACTCATGCATTTCCTTATTATTTCAACTTTTATTAGAATAACTCACAAAATTAATAATTATGAAATAATCCCTAGGATAAAAAAGGCAAAATACATCAAGATAAATTAAAAGTAAATGATCAAGTTTCCAAAATGTTCCTTATATTAATAAAAGGCCCTGATGGGCCCATAGGGGAATATCAAGGTAAAATAAATCTTATTCTCTTAATAATGTAATTTTCATTTTTGTTCTTGGGAAACTTATTAAAAAGAATATAAATCATGAAATTTTAATCCTTATAAGTAGGCAATATTTCTTGGAAAGAAACCCCAAAGGTTTGAGTTCAAAGAATAGAGCATTTCTAGGAAAAATTAATTTTATGGATAAAAGTTTAACATAACCTATATAAGTAATTTTAAGGGTAATACTATAAAAGTCATATTTATAAAAAAGCATATCACCTAAACTTGCTTCTATAAATTCAAAAGAGATGCCTGAAACTGACATTTAGTGCCAAAATTTTAATTATTAAATTCCTTTTTATTAAAACTTTGTTAGGCTTTTCTAATTAAATAAATTTACCTAGGCCATTTTGTTAATAGAGCTTTCTAAAGCAATCATTTAAAAATGTATTTTTAAATTCATTTTTAAGTATTATGCGTTCTATTAAAATTATTTTCTTTTCTATTTTTATTTTAGAAACATAAAAGTACAAAAACATATTGACAAACAGACACCCATTATCATAGAAAATAGTACAATCACAACTAATCTATAGACAAGGTGATATGGTCTCAACAGTAGTTGTTGCTTTATCCATTGATATCTTCGAATTGTAGATGTATGGACCCATATACAGACATGCAAATTTAGTCAGACAGTTG
>PVLD010016679.1:0-44177 GCA_004027595.1 Dinomys branickii | reverse complement strand
TGGGGCTTTCCCACGTCTCGCCCCGGCAGCCTGGTCCGCCCTACCACATCTCCCCCGGCATCTCAGAGAAATACGCCCAGTTTAAACTTCCCAGCCGAGGTCCCGGCATTCACGCTCGCCAAGTCTGTCTCGAGCTGGTGGTGTTTATTAAGGAGGTTCGCTCCCTTGCTGCTCACCTGGTCGCTATCTTCCCCGGATCACCTACATCTCTTCTCTTTCCTGCCCACATCCGCTCCTTTTAGATATCACGTGGTCTTTCAAATTAAACATTGCTTGGGCACATGTTTTTATTTTCTAAAATTTACAGCCCCAGTCTCTCTCAGGAATTCTAGAATTGCTTTATTGTTCTGCCTAGTAGACATCTTCACTGAAACATCTCAAGATTGGACTCTTGCTTTTACTCTTGTTATTAAAATCCTGCCCTTTTCAGTATCTCTCCAATCTCTATAAATGGCAACATTCTTCCAAGTGTTCAGGCATTTAAGTTATTAAATCATAACTTGCTCCAACTCTCTACTGTATGCACGAACAATACAGTCACTCTCACTTCCCAGAATAGGCATAAATTGATTATTTCAAACCATCTCTGTAACTGCCTCTCAGGGCTTGCTTCAGTAGCAACTATACTAAAGTTGGAACCATACAGAGAAGATTAGCGTGACTCCTGCACAAAGATGACACACAAATTCATGACATGTTCCATATTTTAAATCCATGACCACAAACCAGTTCTACAGAGTTCTCTGAAGGATGTATTAGAAAGAGATCATGAAGACCACAAACAAATGAACAGCAATAGAAAGAAGGCACCTGGCAGGGCCAACAATTAAACAGAGGACAAAGACAGGGAACAAACAATAGGAAAACAACATGAAAAAGAAAAGCCAATACAGATCAGTTATAACCATTAACGGAAATGATCTCAGCTTACCAATCAAAAGACAGAGACTGGCAGAATGGATCAAGAAGCAAGATCCAGCAATATACTGCATTCAAGAAACACATTCAACCCCAAAATAAATTCATACACTAAAAGTCAAAGGTTGGAAAACAATTCTCCATGCCATAGGAACCCAGAAAAAATCAGGGGTAGCTATTCTATTTGCAGACACTTCAAACTTTAAGCCAACATTGATAACAACAAAGAAGGTCACTATATACTTGGTCAGGGAAAATTCTAAGAAGAAGAGATAACAATCACAAATATTTCTGCACCAAACACAGGTTCACCCAACTACATAAAACAAATATTACCAGACATGAAAAGTCAAACAAACACTAATGCAATTGTGGGTGGGTGCTTAATACCCCATTCTCAAAAATAGATCAACTAGACAAAAACTCAACAAAGAAATACTAGAATTAAACCAAGCCTGTGAACAAATGGACTTGGCAGATGTCTAAAGAGTGTTCAATCCCAAAACATCAGAATACATATTCTTCTCAGCTGCCCATGTGATGGTCTCCAAAATAAAACATGTATTAGTTGATATGTTTAAGTAAATGTAGAGGGATTGAAATCAACCTAGGTATACTATGATAGCACAGTGAAACTGGAAATCAACAAAGGATATATCAAGACCTACATTAACACATGCAAATTAAACACCCTTCTGAATAACCAGTGAGTCACACAGGAAATTGAAGACAAAATTATACATTAGATACAATTAAACCATAATACCAATATATCATATCAAAACTTATAGGACACAATGAAAGAAATCCTATGAGGGAAATTTATGGTGATGAGCTCACACATCAGGAAAACAGGACAACTCAAACAAATAACTTGATTTTGAGCCTCAAACTTCTAGCAAAAGAACAAATCAAACCCAAAGCTCATATGAAGAAAAAAATTATAAAGAGTAGAAATTAATACAGTAGAAACTAAGGAAACCTTACAAATAATCAATGAGTTGAAGAGTTGGTTCCTTGAAAGAATAAATAGAATTGGTAAACTGCTAGCTAACCTCACCAAAAAGAGGAAAGAAAAACACAAATTCAAGCATTTAGGAATGAAAAGGGGGAAATTACAATGAGTCTCACAGAAATCCAGGAGATCACCAATACCTACTGTGAGAAGCTATAATCTAATAAAATGGAAAACTGAAGAAATGAACTGATTCCTAGACATAATCAAATTGTTAAAACTAAATCAAGGAGATATCAAAATTTTAAGCAACCCAATATCAGACAATGAAATTGAAAATGTAATTAAAAGTTTAGCAACAAAGAAAAGCCCTGGCCCTGATGGGTTCACTGTTGAATTCTACAAGGAATTTAAACAATAACTAAGGCCAGTAATGCTGAAACTCTTTTAAAGAAATTGAAAGGGAAGCAGTACTTCCAAAATAATTCCCTGAAGCAAGTATTACCCTCATACAAAAAACAGAGAAAAACAACCAAAAAAGAAAACTACAGGCCAATCTCCCTAATAAATATAGACGTAAAAATCTTTAGTAAGATGCTGGCAAACAGAATGCAGGAAATCATCAAAAAGATTATACACCATGATCAAGTAGGATTTATCCCAAGGACACAGGGATGGTTCAACATATGCAAATCAATAAATGTAATGCACTACATTAACAGAACCAAAGATAAAATTCACAAGATCATCTCTATGGATGCAGAAAAAGCATTTGAAAAGCTCCAACACCCATTTATGGTAAAATCCCTACAGAAAATTGGAATAGATGGTCTTTACCCCAGTGTTATAAAATCCATCTATGAAAACAATTAACATAATATTAAATAGTCAAACCAGAAAATTCCACTGTAAGATCAAGAACAAGACAATATGCAAGTTTTAGATGTACAATAAGAAGTGTGGAATATGTTGCTAATGATTTCTAAAATTAAATACTTAATGTATGATAAAATTCTTTCACTAAAGAGGAACTCACTAGGTATGTATGTTCCCAACCCTATAAACCACTGAAACTTGGATATTGTTTCCACCAATATTGAGAGGTCCATATTCAAAAGAGGTCAGCCTCTTTTGTGAGTTAGAAAGCATTCTAGATTTAAACAATATAAGACAACAAAAAGGAATTTTTCTATCCCTGATATTTTTAATCTGTAAATACATATTACATTTAATTTGCTTTCTGTTTAGGGTATGAAATATTGGGTCAAGATATGACATAAGGTATTCTCCATGCTTAAGTTCTTTAAAAGCTTATACAGTAAGACATACTGCCATGAACTCCCCACACTGTCCTTTCTCTCACTGTGAACACACCTGTGCAGGCATTTTTGTCAGTCTGAAGCTGTTCCGGGAGCCCATTTTCATGACCGTCTTTAGTTGCACTGTACTGACTGCTCTAATGTCCTGAACTGATTCAAAATGTTATCTTTCTTGGTAATTTTGACTTTGAGAAAGATCCAGGATTGCCCTGGTGCCAAACATAGGAAACAAGGTGGATAAGGCGGCATTGCAGAGCTTTTACAAGCCTCTTTCTCTACTGGCCGGCCCTCCTCAGCAGAGGTCACTGCCATTTTGGTCACACCTCATAAAGATGCTCATGGAAGAGGTCTCCCAAGCCTGCTTCCAAAAGTGACAGGAACGATGAGATACATTTCTGTAAAGTTAGAGAGAGAGTATTTTAAAGGGGATCAATGGCAATATGTCTTTTACTGTGATACAATTTTTAAAATATAATCAATCTCCACTTTTTGAGCACCCCTTACATATAGAAATGAATTGAAAAACATGTAATAAAAAACAAAACATACGGAAATGGAAAAAAGCTGAAATATGTAATAAGAGCCTGTTAATCACTGACACATCAAGGGCAGACAAACGGTCCTCAGCGAGTGTTCAAACCAGTAAGAAGAAAAGTGAAAGTCAGAACTGTTACTGAAACTAAGAAGAGAGACAGTTTCAAAGGCAGAATTGCCATCATTTCCTGTGGGATGTGTCCTGTTAGACAGTTACTGGATGGAAGTAGCATCTATAACTAATGCCGTGCTGGTAGTTGCTCTATTCCAGCGGGCTGAGGAGTGGAAAGGAGAGCACGAAGCCAGAAACAAACAGCAGAAAAATGTAGTCAGTGTGAAGTGATCAGTCGCTCAGGGCTAAATGGATAGTGGCATTCGCAATCTGCATACTTATGGTATGTGAAAGTCTTATCTTTTAAGGTATCTTTTTCTTTATAGTGTTTCAAGTCTCTTTACTTTTTCATATTGTCATCCCTATTCAAATAATCCTTAAAGTGCAGGAAAAACTTTTTTATCTCAGGTCAGCGGAGCAGTGTCCAGTCAACTTACAAGTTAGTTGAAGTAATAAGCCATGACATGATGTATACATGCATAAAACACTTTGCTTTAATTTTAAACACGTAAATGTGTTAATTTTTTATCCTTTTTATAACTCTGGTCTTTTAATGCAGCTGCTTTTTTCATTTCAGTGGTGTGTCACCTTTCCATAAACCACCAATGATATCTTGACTATAAGTATTAATATTGGCTTTTCAAAATGAAAACAGAATTTAAATATTGAATGCAGCATGATTTCAATATCTTATGAAATTTTCATAGTTTTAAAAATATTTTGAACCAGATCTAATTAGATTTTAATAATTTTTGAGTTACTAACATTTGTTAAATCATTGCAAATCATTCACCTTAATCTCCATGTGTTCAATTTCTACTTCTCATTTATGTATTATCAAAATGTGATTATATTACACAATTAAATAACCATTAAAACTCTCATAAGAAATGCAGCAAACTCTTACTTTCATATCTCCCAGGGAAACAAAATTTGGCAACCATTTTGAGAGTGGAATGTTTCAAACCCACTGGCCAGTTTGCACAAAGAGGGACAGAAAAAGTTTCATGATCCACTGGTCCTCCTGCACAGGAGACCTCACTGAAAGGCCATTTTCCTAATGCACCTCAAGTGTACATCTTTAATATTTGGCATGGTATTTCCTTTTATTCAATTTTGTAGTAAATGAGAACTTCAGGAGAATAGGCTATAAGATAAATGAGTTTAACAAAATCAGGGAGGAATATAAGAATATTTCACAATAGTTGGTGCTATCCACAGTTTTAAAATACACATTTTCATTTCTAATTGAAACATAACATACATATTTATGGATTATAGTGTAACACTTCGATATATGCTTACAATATATGATTAGTTGGAATCATGGGCGTGTCTGTCATCTTTACTATTTATCGTTTCCTTGTGTCGGGAGTGTTCAGAGTCTCCCTTGGTAATGAACTGGTGTCAGTCCTCCTTAGCCTCCTTGGCACTGAATATCAGAAGCCACTCCTCCCATCCAAGAGCACCTCAGAGCCCGCTGGGCCTGTTCCCTGCCCCCTTTCCTGGCCCTTCCTGCACTCCGCTGACCACTCCTGTCCTCTGCTCTCTGAGATCATCATTTCCTCTTCTACAGGTAAGTGAGGACATACACGCTCTATCTACCTTTCCACGTCCAAGTTCACTTATGCTACTGTCCTCAAGTTCTATCTGTGTTGCTGTAAATAGCAAAACTTTCATTCTTAAATTGATTCTGAAAGGAATGAGAGACAACTCATGTGTATCTCTTAATTATGTACAAATTCAAATGAATATGGAGCAAAGATTTAAATGAAAGACCTGAAATCCTGAAACTATAGGAAGAAAATGTAAATGAAACGCTGCAGATCAGGACCCCAAAAGCACACGCATACAAAGCAAAATTTGATAAAAGGGATTCCATCAACCTAAGAAGTTCTGCAACACAAAGGAAACAGCAGAGTGAAGAGGCAATCTATAGAGTTAGAGAAAATATTTGCAAACTATTCATTCAATAAGGGGTTGATATTCAGAACACTCGAGGAAGTCAAATAACCCCACAGAAAAAAATCCAGATACTCTCATTGAAAATACCCAAGCGATTTAAATTAATATTTACCAAAAGAAGACCTGCAAATAACTAAGAATTACATGGAAAATGATCAAGAGCTCTACTCAGCGGGAAAATGCAGGTCAGAGCCGTGATGAGATAAGAGCTTGCCAAGTTTAGGGTGAAGACTATCTAAAAAATAAAAAATAGTAAATTCCAGTGAGGATATGGACAAAGGAAAATGCTCATATTCTGTTGGCAAAATGTAAATTAACATATCCATTATAGGAAACAATATGCAGGTTCATAACACTTATTGAATTTAATCTTACACAGAAACAAATATCACATGGCCTCTTATATGGGAAATCTAAAATTTAAATCATTTAAAGAGCAAATTAAAATACAGGTAAGAGAAAACAGGAAGGTATGGAGGGGTTGGTTAGGGAGAACAGAGAGGGGGAAAGTAAAAGAGGTCCTAGTGTGAAATATACATGTACTGACTCTCCAACATGAATTTATCCATTACACATCACAGATATGTACTAATAATTACAAAAGAAAAATCTACAAATAGAATCATTGTATATAGGTCAGCAATCACTCTATAACGTATGTATTCAAAAGAAACAAAACAATTATGTCCAAAAACTTCTGTACCCACATTTAATGTATCACTTTCCTCAAGAGTCGAAATATGGAATCAACTTCGAGAAAGCAGGGGCAGGGATGGGATGAACAAAATGAGGTGCAGTACACAGGGAATGGCTGCAGATTGCTCAGTGACGAGGTAGTTGGGCCAATCTTCGGACAGACTGAAGGAAGAACCACTGCAGCAGCAGTGACATGCAAACACTGATTTCTCACACCTGATTCGTGTCTGGAATGCCAGACTCACGTGTTTGCTTTTGATACTATATCTAGAGATACCGGATTCGCGAGGTTTGTTGTTGTTGTTTGTTTGTTTGTTTGGTACCTGGGATCGAACTCAGGACCTTATGCTTGCAGGGCAGGAGCTTGTGCCGCTGCGCTATATCCCCAGACCGTGAGTTTGTTTTGACATAGTATACAATTTTGATATCCTCTTTGCCTGATTTCTGACAAGGATATCAAAATGGAGAGCAAAGCAGAATTTCGGGTTCCTCCTCAAATACCATCTAACAGAGACCTCTCTGGACTCGCGTCTTCAGACGCTTTTCCTGTGTCTGCTCCTGCGCACACCTCAGTTGCTTGAGAACCTATTTATTTTTCCTTCTTTGCATTATTACAGCCCTGACGAGCCTGCAGCCCTCTTTAGCCCAAATTAATCAACTTCTAGTTAATCTTCTCATCCTCCACAATCTATTCTCCTGTATAATCATTTTAAAAATGTAAATGAAATCGTATCGTTCCCTTGAGTCCTATACTACATTCCCATACAATGAGATCCAACTCCTAACAAGAAACCAAGACCCTGTATGCTTTGCTTCTTGGCCTCTCTTTAACCCCTTCTCCATCTCTTCACTCTATACCCATTGTGCCTCAGCCTCTTTGGCCTTACATTATGCAGAGATTTATTGTATGAACAAGACATTCGTTTTCCATCGATCAAACTAAAAACCAAGTCACATTCTAAAGGAAGTTATCTAATTTCTCCAAATCAAACAAAATAAAAACAATGAGTTACTGTGCACAAAATGTAAGGATTATCCCTGAATCTACATAATTCTTTTAGTCTTGGCTTCAAAGGCTTATAATTTCATGATGGTTGCTATATCTAGAGCCATCAGGGTAAAATGAGTTGTAAACAGAGATCTATGTAGAGATGCACAATAAAAGCCCTCTGAGATACAATTTAGAAAATGTGTCCAAGGGCACCCACAGGAGGAGAGACGACGCAACTGGCGATCCTAACAAGGACACTTGCAATTGAGCAGAACCACTACCTGTAATCACACCTACCTGTGCTACAAGAACATGTGTTCCAGAAGTGCCACAGGAACCTGTGGAACCCACGAGAGATCTACCTCTTACCACAGAAAGTCAGCACTGTTCGCATCAGTAATCACCCAGATCATAATCTGGGTTTCTCATGGGACATTTTCTTTTACATTTTCTCTCTTATGAAACTTATGCTTAGCCAATTCTTTGGAAGGAGTTGTTTTGAACACACAAATTTTAATGTCTGGTGATCACAATAATTCAAGCAACAAACCCTGTGGGGAACGCTAATGAGTTTCTAAGTGAAGAGAGAAGAAGTTGATAGGGTTCTTGGTGCTCCCGACATGTGGAATTGTGTTTCCAGTGTTAGACACTGGAAAGTGTGGTGCGTTTTATAAATAAGAGTGACGGTTCCATCACGGAGCAATTGGGAAAACTGATGAAAATGAAGCTGCCATCGAAATTTAACTCTCTGGGTATTAAACCCTAATGATTTCCATTACACAGCCCCCTATCTATAAAACATTACTGAAGTACTAGAGAGGAATATTTTGTCATTTCCATGTAAATCCAAACATCAGCGTACACAGGTATTCTCTAAGTCATCTCTCTGGCACAATATAAATTACATACCAACTTGCCTCTTGAGAGTATCTTATGATTTCATGGTACAATATACGTAAGCAAAAAGCTAGGAAATGTGAAGAGGTCATCTGGGAACTCAGGTATAAAGAGTACCACCTATGCAGAAACAGGCTTACTAGGTTAAAGTGTTTCCTATTTCAGTGTTTCTCAGTGTGGGTCAAATGACATCCAGTATAATTACATATGTGTTCTACAAATGCAGGTTCATTGGTTCCATTCCATTACATTGACTCAGAATTTTCAGGAGTGCATCTAAAATATCCATTTATGTGCACAAAGTTGAAAATATGGCATGGAATTACTTATTTCCCAAGGCTTGGTATATTTCTGTTATACGGAAAATATTTGGAAGATGGAAGCACAGAAAATGGTACTTTTTCTCTATTATTGCAACTAAGTGCAATAGAGAAAAATGTTTGTCAATTACTTAGAATCCTATTTTCACTTTGTGAAAATCTAGAAAACTTTTCTTCCAACAGGACAGAAACCTAACTGGTGAAGTATAGGTTTCATAAAAGATAAAATGTAAAACAAAGAAGTACTATGGCTAACCTAGATTACAACCTGGGTTATTTCTGGTGCAAACAATATTGACTTTTCTGCGGTAAGATAGATCTCTCGTATGGGTCCTGGCCTAGAACACAGGTCCCCGTCGCAATTCTGGGACACATAGGTATAATTACTCATAGTGGTTCCTCCACTTTCCTTTTTAGGGTGATCAGTCATCAGAGAAAGGTAAGGAAAGTAGTCATAACAAATAATTTAAGATTTTAAACAAATAATAAAATTTGAGGAAAAAATAAAGATTTTAAGAAAATGTGCTAATGTGTTGAAAATAAAATGATTTTACTCTGGAAAACAATACATAATGTTTTTAGTTCTATTAATATGGAAAATACAAAATACTAGTACATTAGTATTTATTTATACCTCATTTTCTTGTTTAGAAAATTTTTATAACAAGTATTTGAGGACTACCACTGTTTAAGTCACCAAACAAAGAAAATAACAAACACTGTCATGAAAATGAGTGAGAAACCTAAAAATTAGTTACGAGAAATTTTACCAGATTGAATGTTAAGGGAATGGATAGAAAAAAGAGTTAAGAAAATGTACTTTAATTTTGAGTATATTTGTATACATGATAGGCTTTACGTGAGAAAAAACTTGTACAGTGATGTATACCATAAAATATGGAAATTTTACCCATTATAATTCTAGTTTCTAACTATACCTCTCAATATTTGGACCCTAAATAATTGCCTTGAACCCTTCTAATGTTAAAGGATAAAAGCATACATTAGAGATTTTACATCTCCATATCAAACTCCCACAGTATTTGTTCAAGAAATATTTTTTAAAGCATTGAAGTGATGAAAATGATTTCCATATGGCCCACATATGCTAAAATCAGACTTTATTTTTCTAATCTAAGGCAACATCTGCACTTTATAACAAACTTTTGGGTGTGTGTGATAGTCTGTTTTTCATACAAAATGGTTAGGCCCACCATTATGTTCTTTTTCTTTAATAGCAGAAGTATATTTCCAACTCTTTTGTTTTAATTAGCTTAAAATTGATAGCTTTGCAAGGTTTTGTTCTTGTCATGGCTATGCCTAATTTTTTCCCAATAATACTTGAAGATCAGACTGCATTGAAAGCTGCAGGGAAGAAAGAGGCCTGTGGGGTGTTCTGAACACAAACACGGATTCTGTGTTCTGATGAATAAAAAGAGCTAAATATTCTTTTATGTTGACCATTCACACAGATACGGCTATTACTACTAAAATCAAAACATCACACATACACTGTATTTTTACATGTCAACAGAGAAAGTCTAACAATTATGCTCTTTAACATTACACAAATTTTCCATTGAATGTTATTTAAATGAGTAAATCATGATGAAATGTAACAGGATTGAATCAAATCAACGTTGTAAACAATTAGGCATCAGTAGCCAATTTTATTTTAGATAATTTTCCCCTTTGCTAAATAAGTTAATTGAAGTACTATATATTTTGTTATATCAGTTAGAAAACTATAATACTATTACATAATACTGTTACACAGAATTTTTCTATTCTTTTTTTAAAGTTTCCAGATGACTTATAAATTCAGTGGTATAGCAAGGCTCACAAACCTGACTCTATCGTGTACAAAAGTGTGGTCCATGACCCACCAGATGAATAGAGAGCATTGCTGGAAAATGACACTGTGCCCGTTCTGCCTTCTGTTTGTGTGGTTCTTCTGCTTTGGCTCACCACCGCTCTAGTGCTTTCCGACAAAGACAGCTGGTTGGTCTTTCAGTAGTTGGTTCTTTAGAAAGTACCTTGTCTAAGTTTTAATTTGGCTTTCCGTATGTAGTGTCAAAAATATAGATTATGCTTCCAGGCCTTAAATTTTACTCATTCATTTATCTACAGTTGGAAAGTACAAAAAACAAAACTAAAGAGGCTGAAAACAGTGTGCGTGTAAATGTGTGATATAAAATCCATCGCCACAAACTCGTCTTTGTCTCCTCTGTCTCTGTCTCTGTCTCTGTCCCTGTCTCTGTCTCTGTCTCTGTCCCTGTCCCTGTCTCTCTCTCTCCCATAAACTATGTTCAGGGATGGAAGCCTTGGCGATGGGAGCCAACGTGGCCGGGAGTCCTTCGTGATTAAGTCTCTGCACTTTAGGGAGCAGGCTTCATTCAGTCAGGCAATTACATTCTATCCTGAGGTTGTGTCATTTACTTTAGGTGTGATGAAAATATGCATTGATACTTAATGAAATTTTCCTGGCAGAGAGGAGGGTAACATTTCACACTCAAAAAGGAGCTATTTCGGTGATACATTCTTTTTTACACTATGAGTCATGGCACTGCACATAATTGTTTTATTGACACTGAAGATAGAATACTTCAACATTTTCTTTTTCTGCTTATCACTTTAGCAGATTGCTAGATTACTTCCCTCTGATTAACAATGGCTATTTCTTATACAGCCGCTTCCTACGTTGCCAGTTGATATTAAAAGCAATAGGTAATTCATCTCCCTTTCCTAGTTTGCATAATGTTTGAAAATTTTGCATGAGTTTTTAACCATGTCTGTGTTTCTAGACTCTAGTGTGCTACTTATCAACTTTAAAATGATGACACAAATTCTTCAGTAACATTTCCTTGAGCAGCCCACCAGGAAGCTGTGGACCTGTGTGTTCACTCTGCTCCTGGCTTTTGTTGGCTTAGATTTAAAACGGTGTTAGAGTTTACATCTGCAATATCCCCAAAGGTCTCTCGTCTTTGGAAGGTGAGTGGCGCTGAGGGCCTTGTGCCCACCAGTGGATTAATTCACTGAGCTCACAGCTGAATGTGCCCTTACAGGGTGGGGCCTGGTTAAGAGTGGGTCGCTGGAGCCAAGACCTGAGCTTTCATTGCTAGCCGTTTCCACCCTCCTCTTTCTCCCTACTTCCTAGCTGCCCTGCATAGAGGCTCTCCTCTTCCTCCTACCCCGCTGCCATGCCATTTCTGCATTGGAGACAACCAACACGGAGCAGAATCCTCTAAAGTATGAGCCTTACTAAAACTCTCTTTCCTTAAACTACTGGCAGAGGATGCTTTGTACCACCAATGGAAGGGTGACTGATGCGGAAAACTAGCAGCACAGAAACACAGCTTTTGTTATGACTGTACTTGACCATGCAGGTCAGAAGCCTTGGAAATGGTTCATAGAGGGAGTTTTAAAAAGTTTGGAGATGCAGGCTAGCAAATCTCTGGACTGCTCTAAGTAGAGCCTGTTGGATGGTTCCTGTCAGAATTCAGAAGAGCAGCATGCTGTGAGGAATGCAGACAGCACAAGGTCAGGCTTATAAAGCTTCAGTCAGCAACAAGGACTCCACCGGAACCTGGACTAGGAGTCATGCACGTTATATTCTGGCAAAGAACCTATCTACAGCTTCCTCACATCCTAAAATTTTGCATAAGGGTGAACTGAAGGTCGTCTAACTAATCTTGTGGAGAAGCCATCAAGGCAACAAAAGTGTAGTCTGTCGTGGAGGTACTAGCTGCTTTTTGCTACCCTCACAGTGAAAACTGGGTTCAAAAAGCAGACGTGAAAAGTTTGCAATTGCATCAGAAAATTACATACAAAGGTGGGGACATGGTGAAGCATAGTTGCTGAGCAAAAAATAAAGAGAAGCCAAATACTAAAGAGAAGCTATGTACTAAGCCTAATATGGTGGGACTCTTTTGCAATCTCAGCATGAGGTGGGCTGAGGCAGAAAGATCTCCATGACTTTTGTTTTATTTCAAAAGTAAAAGAACAAAAACATATTAACAGAGAGCCATTTACAAAGTAGCACCAGAATAGTACAAGCAACACTGAATTACAGACAAGGTGACAGGGAATTAACAATGATTGTTGTACTACATAGTGATAAGTTAAAAGTGCATACTCAGGAAAACAAATATAGACATGCAAGATGCATCAAATAACTAATCATTAATTGTTCCTTTCAATAAAGCAATAAAGTCAGAAGTACAACTGTGTTAGCTGTCCCGCACATACACACATACATAATTATCCTTTTCTTCCTTTACTCCTTCCCCTCATCCCAGGTGCTGTTTACTTTTCAGCAGTTTCATTTCACAGTGTTTATCACACCTCCTAATTTTTATTCACGCTTTCAGGTTCTCACAAGAGTGATATACTGTGTTGCTTACACATGCACATCTCATTTATTTAACTTGTGAGTATGGTCTCTAGTTGTGACCATTTGCCTATAAAAGCCTTGCATATCTTTTTTTATAGCTGGGTAATATTCCATTATATAAACATGTCACAGTTTTTTTATCCAGTCTTCAGTGGATGAACATTTGGGTTGCTTCCACGATTTAGCTATTACAATTTGTGCTGCTATAAACATGTATGTACATATATCGCTATGATATGATGTTTTCAGATCTTCTGAGAAAATACCAAGAAGGGGAATAGCTCAGTTGAATGGGACTTCTAGATCAGGTTTGCTGAGGAATCTCCAAACTGATTTTCTACAGTAGTTTCTCCAATCTGCATTCCCACCAGCAGTGGAGAAGAGTTCCTGTTTCTCCATAGCCTCACCAGCATTTGTTACTGGTTGATTTCTAATGCTAGTCATTCTTACTGGCATGAGATGAAATCTCAACGTTGTTTTAATTTGCATTTCTCAAATGATTAATGATGCTGAACATTTTCTCATATTTGCCATTTGTATTTCTTTATCTGAGAAGTGTGTATTCACCTCAGAGTCCCATTTTAGGACTAGGTCTTTGAATTTGGGGAGGTTGATGTTTTTTAATTCTTTATATGTTCTAGATTGAAGATCTTGGTCTGAGCGATAGCCAGCTAAGATTTTCTTCCCAATTTGTGGGTTTTCTTTTTACTCTGCTGGTGATTCTTTTAGATGTGCAAAAACTTTTTGGTAAGATGAAGTCGCAGTTGTTGATTCTTTGAAGTATTTCCCTTGCAGTTTGGTTTTTGTTCATGAACTCCCTGCCTACCTCTATGTCTTCAAGATTTTCACCTACTTCCTCTTCAATTGATTTAGTGTTTCTGTTTCAATATTGAGATCTGTGATCCGTTCTGACTTGAGTTTGGTGCATGGTGATAGGTTGCATCTATTTTCAGTCTTTGGCAAGTGGCAAGACAATTTTTCCAGCACCATTTATTAAAGAGGCTATCTTTCTTCCTGAGTTTGGCCACTTTGTCAAGATTACTTGGCTGAGTGTGTTTGTGGTTGTGGCTACATCTTCCAGTCTGTTCCAGTGATCCTCAGGTCAGTTTTTTAGCCAGTACCATGTTGATTTTATTACAGTAGCTTTGTAGTATAATTTTGCTATTCTGGGTCTCTTCTGGTTCCAGATGAATTTTAGGAAGGCTTTGTCTAGATTTGTGAGGTATCCTAATGGTAGTTTAATGGGAATTGCATTGAATCTGTACAAAAATTTTGGTAGTATGGCCATTTTCTCAATGTTCATTCTTCCTATCCATGAGCAAGGAATATTTCTATACTTACTGAAGTCCTCTTTGATCTCTTTTTTCAGAGTACTGTAGTTTTCATTGAATAGATCTTTTACCTCTTTTGTTAGATTGATTCCTAAATATTTCATTTTCTTGGATGCTATTGTGAAATGTATGGTTTCTTTTATTTCTCTGTTTGTTGTTTCTGTATTGGAATGCTATTGATTTTTGAGTATTGACTTTGTATCCAGCTACACTAATGAATTTGTTGGTTAATTCAAGGAGTCTTCCCCTGGAGTTTTTGGGGTCTTCCATGTAAATTACCATGTCATCTGCAGATAGTGATAATTTCACTTCATTTCCTATCCTTATTCCATTTCTTTCTCTTTCTTGTCTAATTGCTCTAGCTAATGCTTCCAGAACTATGTTGAATAGGCATGGTTATAGTGGACATCCTTGTCTTGTTCCTGACTTTAAAGTGAAAGCTTTTAGTTGTTCTCCATTAAGTATGATGTTGACTGTTGGTTTGTCATAGATGGCTTTGATCAGATTGAGGTAAAGGGCATCAATTCCTATTTTTTCTTAAGTTTTTTTTTATGGTGAATGCATATTAGACATTGTCAAAAGCTTTTTCTGCATCTATATGGTATATCATGTGGTTTTTGTCTTTGGCTCTATTGATATGGAGTATTACATTAATTGATTTGTGTATATTGAACCATCCCTGCATTCCTGAAATGAATCCAACTTTGTCATGGTGTATGATATTCTTGATGATTTGCTGCATTCTATTTGCTAGTATTTTATTGAGTATCTTTGCATCTATGTTCATTAGGAAGGTTGGTCTGTAGTTGTCTTTCTTGTTTGGGTCTTTCTTGGGTTTTGGTATCAGGATAATGCTTGCATCTACAACAGAGTTAGGGAGAATCGCTTCCATTTCAATTTCACTGAAGAGTTTGAGGAACATTAGCATTAAATCTTCTCTTAATTTTTTATAGAATTCCACTGTGAATCCATCAGGGCCTGGTATTTTCTTTGTCAGTAAGTTTTTAATCATATTTTCAATCTCATTATTTGAAACAGGGTTGTTCAGGATTTTTATATCTTCCTGATTGAATTTTGGTAATTCATACATATCTAGGAATCTGTCCATTTTTTCTAAGTTTTCTATCGTATGGGAGTAAAGATTTTCAAAGTAGGTATTAATGATCTTTGGCATTTCTGTAGGATCTGCAGTGATTCATTCTCATTCCTTATTGAGTTTTTTTCCTTTATTTTTTTGATAGGGTTGGCTAGGGGTTTATCAATTTTATTTAGTGTTTCAAAGAACCAACCCTTTGATTCATTTATTATTTATATTGTTTTCTTCATCTCAATTGCATTAATTTCTGCCCTGAGCTTTATAATCTCCTCCCTTCTTGGGGCTTTGGGCTTGACTTGTTCTTGTTTTTCTAAAAGTGTGAGGTGCAGCATTAGGCTATTTATTTGTTCTCTTTCTGTTTTCCTTATATGTGAGTTCAACACTATAAATTTCCCTCTGAGAAATGCATTCATTGCATCCCACAGATTCTGGGTAAGTTGTATTTGCATTTTTGGTTTTTGTAGATTTTTAAAATTTCTTCTGTGACCCATTGCTTGTTCAAGAGGCTGTTATTTAATTTCCAAGTGCTTATGGAGTTTTTGGAGTTCCTTTTGTCATTAATTTCCAATTTCATTGCACTATGGTCAGACAATAAGCATGGGATAATTTCAGTTCTTTTGCATTTAGGTAGGTATGCTCTATGGGCTGGAATATGGCCTATTTTAGAGAAATTCCCATGTGCAGCTGAGAAAAATGTGTATTCTGATGTTTTGGAGTGGAACACTCTGTATACAGCTACTAAGTCCATTAGTTCTCAGATTTGGTACAGTTCTGTTATTTCTCTGCTGAGCTTTTGTCTAGTTTTTGCCTAGTCTTTGCATCAAAGAGGTGTTTAAGTCCCCTATTACAATAATGTTACTGATTATTTGGTTTTTCGCATCTGTTAAATTTGTCTTATGTAGTTTGTTGCTCCAATATTTGGTGCATACATGTTTATGATTGTTATCTCTTACTGTTGCAGTTTTTCCTAACTAGTATGTAGTGACCTTCTTTATCTCTTTTGATTGTTTTTGGTTTGAAATTTACATTTTCTGCAAGCATAATAGCTACCCTTGCTTTTTTCTGGAAACCTGTTGCATGGAGAACCATTTTCCATCCTTTGGCTTTCAGTCTGTGGATTTCCTTTAGAGTGAAGTGTGTTTCCTATATGCAGCATATTGTAGGGTTTTGTTTCTCAATTCACTCTGCTAGTCTGTTTCTTTTGAATGGTGAATTGAGGCCATTTACATGAATGGTTATTACTGATATGTGTTGGCTTTTTCTTGTCATTTTATTTACTTGCTGTTGTTTTCCTACTTTTACTACCTGTTTAATTGCTTATTCAGCTTGATGGTTCCTTTCTATTGTTGTTCTTGAGATGGTGGTATCTTTTTTCTCTGTCTATAATATCTTTTAGTCTTTTTTGTAAGGTTGGTTTGGCACTCATGAAGTTCTTCAGTTGTTCTTTGTCATGGAAATATTTCATTTCTTGATTAATTTGAAGGACAGTCTTGCATCAGTCTGGGTTGCAAGCTGTTTTATCTCAGAACCTGTAATACCTTGCTCCAAGATCTTCTTGATCAGATGGTTTGTGTTGAGAAGTCTGCTGTGATTCTGATAGGCTCTCCTTTATAGGTGATCTGTTTCTTTTCTCTAGCAAATTTTAATATTCTCTTCTTTTGCTGAATATCTGGGATCTTTATTATATGTCTGGGTATGGTTTTATTTTGGTTATGGCTAGTTGGAGTTCTATATGCCTCATTAACTGTATATCAGACTCTTTTTCCATGCTTGAGAGATTTTCTGCTATTATTTCTGCAAATATTCTTTTTATGTCATTTGTGTTGCCTCCTGCTGTTTCATTGACTCCTACTAGTCTGACATCATTTCTCTTTGCTTTGTCTTGCAGCTGTTGGATTGATTTTTCCTGGATCCTTGTTGATTTTAAGAGATATTTTCACAATTGCTGGCTTCCATGCTGTCTTCACCATCTGAAATTCTACCTTTGGCTTTATTCAAGCAGTTTTTCAAGCTTTCAGTGGAAGTTTTGATTTTCTTTAAATCTCTTTGAGTCTGTTTCATGCATTCTATTTCATTCTGATATTGTTCATATAACGTTTCTATCCACTGCCTATGTTCCTCTATTTACTTATCTATCTGTTCTCTAGACGTGCTGAGCAATTCTTTCATTATTATTGTCATTTTATTTTTTGCCTGAGAGATTATTTCTGATCTGAACTCTTCTATAGCCTGATGGAGTTGTTTCTTTACTTCAGATGTGATCATTTCAGAGATTTTAGGTATGTGGCTTCCAAGTTCTCCTATTTCAGTGTCTCCTGGACTTGTTCTGGGTGGAGTTGAGTCTTGAGACTGCATTTTGCTCCTACATCTTCTCATTTTGGATGTCAGTTGAAAAGTGCTGAGCTGAAAGCTACCCAAGCAGCTCAGAGAAGCCCTCTAGAGACCTTAGTCTACCTGCATATCAAACTTATCCCAAAATGGTAGAAGGCAGTGCACCACTGCTCCCAGATCCTCAGACAATTGGTGGGGTGCACAGCTCAGACCACAACTGCAATGGTGGAGGAATGCTGGCCTTTGTTACTAGGGTATCTAGGCTGTGGATGGAAAGCATGTAGGCCTCAACCATGAATCCAGTGGTAGCTAGGCTGGGAACACTGGTCTGGGATCCTCAGGTAGCTAGTTGGGGAGGGCAGGCCTCACATCCTGGAGGACCACAAAGCCCAGGCTGCTCCTGCACAGCAGGCCTCACCTGCCAATGGAGAGGGCTGCTCTGGTGTGCTTCCCCAGCCCAAGCTTCTTCCCTGTCTCAAAGGAGTGGGGTGGGGCATATGCACAGGCCTCACCCACCAACTGAAAGATCCACGGAGACTGGGGCTGCTTGTGCACCGCAGGCCTTGCTCACCAATTGAGAAGTCCACAGAGACTGATCTCCATGACTTTGAGGGCAGCCTAAGCTACATACAGAGTTCAAAGCCAGCTTGAACTATGTAGAGAAATCTTGTCTCAAACAAACAAACAAAAACAAAGCAAAACAAAACAGAAGCTAAATATTTTGCATCAGGACAATAACAATAGGAAAGATGTGTTAAAGGCATTTTAGCAATTGGCTATATCTCTTCCCTCACAGACATGAGAGGATAAAAACCTGTGAAAGACTTTGCTTTGAGAAAAGAGCCCCAGGATGCCCAGATGTTTAAGAACTCCTAGTGAATTATATCCTGAGCTCAACCATCCAGGCACATAGAGGCCATTGTGACCACAGTCCAGGGGGGCTACTAAGGAGCTGGAACCATTCATGAGAAGCTGCAGAATGCAGGAGTTATGAGGTTCTGGTGGCGTGCTCTTGGAATTCAGAAAAGGCCCAAGAGACCAGGCAAAAACATGTGATGGACTCTGTCTTAGTTACTTTCTCATTCTTGAGACAAAATATCCAAGACTGACAAGTTCAGGGAGAAAAGTTTTATTTATCTCACAGTTTGTGAAGGTTTCAGTCCATAATCAGCTGGCTCCAAGGCAGGGTGGAGCATCGCACAGGGAACACATTTCATGATGGTAGAAAACAGCAAATGCAAGGAGAGACAGAGAAAGAGAAAGGAAAAGAGGGAGAGAGAGTTTAGGAGTTTAGAGCAAATGAGAGAGAGAGAGAGAGAGAGAGAGAGAGGCCCCTCTCTGCTCCTTTTATTGTATCCAGTCTACGAGGATTAAAGTGATGCGAATCCCATTAGTGGACTAATCCAGCAATCACATACACTTAATTCCAGAACCATGAATCTCAGCACTGCACTACAAATCAAGCATACACTCTAGATTCAGCCACCTAAAAAAATACTCTATGAACACATGAGGCTTTGGGGAGAACATCCAGACACAAACCATAATTGGATCCCAGTACCTGCCAAAAGTCCCTGACAGAGCAATGCTTGAAGCTGTGAGAGTGAGGCCAAAGGTGCAGTAGAGACCCTAGGAAGCTAGAGATGCTGGAAACACAAAACCTCTGCTACAAAAACACTCAGGCATTTAATGCCATCCCAAAAGAGAGGTTTAGAGTATAAATATTGCTCAATAATTGTAAATTTTAGAGTACATGACAAAAGAGGGAAAATTCCAAACTCAATCTTTTTTTATGAAGAAAATAAGTGCACTTTGGAGGAGTCTACCGTAAGAGATGTTTGTTAGTTCAATATCCAATATGATGGTCAGCTTTACATTGAAAAATGTGGTTGATAATTTTCATTAAAACAGTTACATTTGGACTCTTGCAGTTAAAACAGAGATACAAGCAAAATACTCCTAAATAAAAGCTAATACTTAATAAACAAACTATGTATATTTTAATGAATCAGTATTTGTTGTATCGTATAATTTATTAGAAGAAATGGTATGGTAGGGGCAGAAGTAGAAATAAACAAAATATCATTAAAATATTCAAGCTGACCCAATCTTGGATTAAGTTAGGATTGATGATAGAAGAAAATGAAACAAATTAATTATTTTTAATTATAATATTTGGAACATGCATAAATATGATATAACAGAGACAGATGAAATTTGTGTTATCTTTTAGATGGGAAATTATTTGTGAATTTCAGAACTTGGTAGATACTGTTACCAGTATACTGTTGACAAAATCTAACTGACTTGCTACCCTGCCCTACTCTTATTTATCTTTTAGAACAGGAAGCCTGATGGCCAGAGATCACTGTTCTGGTGGGCTATGTGAAACTGCTTGAATCTAAGGGACCAATCAGAGTGACCAGAAATTAACCTCTAACTTCATGATAATCCTATTTGCATGTTCAGTGACACCAGCCCAGTGCCATAACAGTTTTTTTTTTCGGTACTGGGGATCGAACTCAGGACCCTGCGCTTGCTAGGCAAGCGCTTATTCCACTGAGCTATATCCCCAGCCCTCAGTGCCATAACAGTTGACAGTTGTCATGATGACTGACATTTTTCATGACTATTACTAGATTATAATTTCAATCATTTGGTGGAAAGAATCATAAAAGGAGCAAAAGCAGGTAATTCCTGAATTCCCAGGAAAGGCACACATATTCCTTTTCAACTAGCATATCCCTCCTCATTTCCTTCATCCCATATCCACGAGTTCTCTACCCAGAACTGGTTGAGAAGTTGATTCGTCAGCCCTGTTCTTCCTATTCTTTAGCAAGAATAAAAGTTTCCTTTGCTTACCAATTGACATTCTGTCTCATTTGTTATTAGGAGTCTAAGAGGGAAAAGGGCCCAGTGTAGATAAAAAATTGGTAACAATGATTTGAGGTAAATTAAACTTTTACAGAGGGGTCCATATTTCATTTAATATCCCATATTATTGTAAAAGATGCTCTACTTTGGTCAGAGTGTGATGTGTAGCTGAGGCAGGTAAAATGTTGGATCATCCTGATACTCAAGGTATTTGGTCAGAATCCAGGAAGTATTTTCTTATATTCTGTCCCCTATTATTTCTATTTTACCAACTGCAGAAACCTTTAGCATTAATAGGCTAAAGAATGCAATTTCTAAATTATGCCACAGTTTAGAAGCATTGAGATTACATCTTGGAAGATAATGCATTGAATTTTGTAGTACATAGCCTTTATCCAAGAGGCTATACCTTTAATTTAAGTCACTTTGAAGAAGAAGATTTGGAGACAGAGTTGAAGCAATTCTCACCTTAAACTAGAAATCTGCAAAAGCAGATAACAGAACTGCATCATGGTAGCTGACCTTCCCTAAGCATATTTTGTATTTCTCAAAGATAATTGGGCTAAAGGGAGTACTTCATTGCAAGAGTCTTGCTTGCACAATAGATAAGGCCTTTAAAGTGGAGAATTGTGTGTGTGTGTGTGTGTGTGCAATGAAAAGGAAAATATTGTGAAAGAAATTGAGTACGGATGGTGTGTGTGCCACAAAAGTGATAGAATAAGAAGACATCCTAGGCACTCAAATAGAAGAATTATGTGAAGAAGTGATTTTTTTTTAGGGATAATGTATTAATACTGTGAAAATAGCTTCAGAATGGGGGGCAGAGGGCTGGAGGTACAGCTCAGTGGGCTAAGTGCTTGCCGCTAAGCACTAAGGCCCTGAGTTCGATCCCCGGTCCCGGAAAAAAAAAAAAAAAAAAAAAAGAATGGGGGGCAGATAATTAAATCAGAAAATACACTTTCAGTTGTAAAGTAGAGACTGATAAGAGGATCTTTAAAATCCAGCAGTGGCAACTGCAAATTCTTTTAGTGCTCAGGGAGATAACATAGTTATATAGACCAGAGCAATAGCAACTGAACAAGATATAGTGGGAATTACTAACCAGGAGTTTACTTCTACTTATAGATAACTTAGATTATGAAAAATTTGCCTTCAGCACCCATAAACCATCAGTTTTGCCACCTAATCTAGTGAATCTGCTTTTCAGTATATTCCTGAAATGGAGAGAAAACAGAATCTACATGTGCTAAATCCTACAGGGTATGAAAATATTAACAAGATTTTTTTATATATTGTATATATAATATATATAGAGAGAGCATATACAATTACCTATTTTTCAATCCTTCATTTTCCACTTCAAAACCAAAGACTTGAGATGAAGAAGCTTTTACTAAAGTTATAAAGCATAGACTAAAAGTGAAATCCACATTCCCTTCTTGAAATCCACTGCTTTCTTTGAGACATAAAGTTGTGATCCGTGCTGAACGTCCGTCACTGGCCAGGGCAAGCTATGCAACTTAGTTCAGTATCATTAGACAAGGAAGTTGACTAAACCAATGATAAATTTATAGAAAAGGTGGAAAGCAGAGAGGGGAAACGCTGAGCCCACTTAGGTGATTGACCACTCCATTTATTCACAGTTATTATTTAGACATTAATCATTATTTAGACAATAATCATTATATCAGCATATTTTATAGAAGTTCGAGTACAGTGGATGGGAAAATAAATGTTTTTGTAGTTTGGTGAGGTAGCACATAGGATTGAACATTTAGAAGGGGATAATTTTGCATTTTAATTTATGAAAATTCTTAGGTGCAACTGAAAGGTTTTCTTTCACTTGTTTTCTTCTCTTTCTTGTAAGAAAACTTTTGAACACTTATTTGAAATTCAGAGGTTAAGAGTACAAGCTTTCGGGTCATAATATGCACGTGAAAAGCGTGCCCACTCTAGTTTGCTTTGGCACACATCACCTACTCTCTCCGGGCTGTGTTCTCTACAGCTGAGTCCTAGCGTGAACATCACTTCACCGAACTGCTCCAACGAGCAAAGGAAATAAATCCAGCAAAGTTCCCAGCAGAGTGTATTCCACATAGTAAGTGCTCAAGGAAGGCAAGTGAGCACTGGTTACAGCAGGAAAAATTTTTGAAACCCTCAAAAATATCATAAATGTAAAAAGAGTAGACCTGCACTAGTTTTCCAGAAACATTTCTTTTAATTAAAAAATATCATAACTGTGTATTGTAAGAATGGTAAAATACCAAGTCATAAATATTTGAATAAGACCTTTTCTGCTTGTGATGTAAAAATATAATAAGCTAAAATATTTCTGTCTTTCTGCATAGACAACTAGACTTGTTGTTTTATGTGTCATATAAACTAAGACTAATGGAAAGATTTACATGGGAAGGATTATTTCCTATAAGGCTATTCTCCATTTAAAGATCACTTTTTTATCACTTGACATGGTCTTCAGTTTAGACAGGGTTGGATATTAGTGCTTAGAGTGAACATTAATGATGTGATCATACATATCTGTGGTAAAATACATGAAAGTGCCTTTTAATCAAACCAAAACCTCTTAAAGATTATGTTCTACATTCACCTTCTAAAGACAATGAAAGTCATAATGATTCTATTGTCTCTGTGTCCTAATACATAGGGTGAGAAGCTAAAAGCACAGGAAATATTGGCTAGAGAGCCAAGTTCATAGTGTTCTTATTTTGTATTACAAACAGACATAATTTATTTTTCAAATGCTCATCTACAGATTATAAAGTTCAGTAGTTATTACAAAGAAGAAAGTTGTTAGTATCACTGGAGAAAAATGTTAAAAGAAAATAACAAGATGTATTTTATTTGTATATTTAACATTTACTCTAATATTTAATACATTACGAATGAGAGGTTAAAGTATTGAATTAGAGAGTAAACTCAAGACAGATGCATTTCAATAAATTTACAATTTAAAATTTTAAAAACCTAATGTTTTCTGAAAGTTAAACAAAAATGCTACTAGATAATAAGCAGCCAAGAAAGGGATACAATCCTTTTTAGAGTATTTTAGCAATAATTTGGGGATTGAACATTGGGCCCTCACACTGAGGTACATCTCCAAGCCTTTCTTAATTTTGTTCATTTTGAGACAAAGTTTCACTGAGTTGCTAAACTGAATTGCTAAATTAATCCCACTCTGGGCTCAAACTCAAAATCCTTCTGCCTCTGCCTCCCCAGATGCCAGAGTAACAAGCATGTTTCCAGCTGGATAAAATCCTTTATAGAAGGAAATTCTGCTTCATTCAGTCACTGGGGAACTTAAACAAATTGCCTTTTCGTAAAAAATAGAGAATGGAGGGGTCCATTTGTTTTCAATATATAAGAGCTTTTCCAAACAGGTAAGCAAGAAGACTTTCCATGGCACCAATCATAGAGCTACTTTTAAAATATATGTGTTATAAAGGGATGCTGCTGGTGCCCGTGCAGCACTGGGCCGGGAGGGCAAGCTGTGCATGGTGCGTGGGCCGGGCCTCTGGTGCTTCTCCAGCTGTACCTCCCCAGCCGCAAATATGCTTGCTGTTTTCATCCTGATGTTTCTTCCACTCATCCACCTTCTTTTCCTCTCACCAGCACTAGAATTCATTGAGACATTCTCATAAGTAGAAACAGTTGCCAAAATCTTAGGCTATTTAGGAGGGTGTTAAATGATACTGATTTAGAGAAGACTAAAATTCAATTTTTAATGCATCTAAGAGGAGAGAATGCACATTCAAGAGGAAATCAGCGCCACAGCAGATCAGAGGAAGGATCTTGGGTGTCAGGTAGGAGACACAAGAATGGTATTTAGCTCTTGACAAATAGGTGTTTGCTGAGTACAGAGACTGTCTGAAGAGCTTCCACGAAGGAAGAGTAGGGTGTGAAACACACAGATTTGAACACATTGCTTCTGAGGTGAAGAGCTCGAAAACCAGGAGAGAATAAGACAGCTTGTGGACCAGCACCCTCCTCAGGTCTAATCACTTTTTCAACCTTGGTTCCACCTGCTCTTCGGCTTTCCTCAGTAGCGGGGGGTTCCTAGATTGTACTTAAGTTCAACTTTTGTTGTGATAGTGCTTTGTTCTGCCTTCATTTATGATTTGCTACTATCCAGTCAATATATCTTTTAGCTTTTAAACAGACACATGGAGACATAAAAAATATTTATAGATTACCAAGTGCTGTCTTCATACACATAAAGTCCTTCAGTCAGCTTCTGACCAATATGCTCAGTACAAAAGAACTTTGCCATGGTTGTTAACAACACTTTGTGCCAAAGCAAATTCCAATATAGTAGAATAATAGCTGGCCTGAAGATGTCAGAACCAAGAACAAAGTAGTAAGATGTAGCTTCGTACCTAAGTGAAAGTGTGGTCTGTGCATTTAGTATATACATAACCTATTTTGTCAAAAGTCACTGACAGCTTGGTTCCTTGAGCTTTGTGCACCTTTGAAATTATGAGCTATTGACAATTAAATGTTTAAACTTTATTTGAGAAGCAAACAAAGGACCTTTGTCTGTCCAGTGCTATTTCTGCCTGCCAAATTATTCACTGCTAAAACGAGCCTGGCTTGTTATTGCAGTACATGGATCTACATAGCACTGGATAGTTTTATGCTCACACGCTCAGCCTTTGCAGAGCTGTACTTTCCAATTTACAACAGGAAATCCAATTCTATAAAAATCTAATTATTTCATATGGTGGACTCAGCATGACTCTCCCCTACACTCTTTTCCTCTTTATTTGGCTGGGTGATGAGTGCGTTTCCTCTAGGGGTTTATATTTTTTCAACCCAGATACATTTTGAGAACACACACACAAGAAAGGATTTGGCACACATCTTTTCCCATCTCCTTTCAGTAATTATAGTTAATGAAACTGTGTGTGTATTTTCACTTGTGTGGTCCCCTGGAAAATAAGAGTTTATTTTATTCCAAAAAATGTCATTTCAGTATTTTGGTTGGTTCAATATTATTATCTTTTTCAAGGGTAACAACCAGATCCATTCCAAAAGTATGTTAATAATTATGGTACTAACCACGAAAGAAACTGCTGTACTTCAAAATTAAAATTCATCTTCTGCTGCTCTGTTCGGTAATAACTAGGTCATGAGTTTGGGTGCTCCTGCTTAACATGCATCTCCTATCTGGGTATATTCCCTCACCTAGAGGCCTGATATTTTTAATGAGATTATATCAAAGGATGTGAAGGCTGGAGAGTAGCGGCATCATTGTACTGGCTAATTCCCAGAACCCTGGTCCATTTCAGTGCGGCAATTAAGACTGCTGACTACAGTAAATGATACTAAGAGATTTGAGAGGTCTTTCTGCGTGAGTGCAGAGTTTAAAAAATAATTTAGGTTTACTTAATATAGAAAAACACTTCCAGAGGGGAGAAATGTGAGGGGTTTTTTTCCCCTTTTATTTTTCAATTTAGCTGAATGCAGAGAAGCGATTCTCTTACTGTGTCTGTGACACTTCTGTGCATGGCGATTTTGAATGATTTCTTTGACGTGCACTAAAAGAAGCAGGTTTTAATTACATGCTTTTCCTGTATGTCACCAATATGTACAACACTCATTAGCACGGTGTCCCCTCCATTGTTTATCTAAGACAAAGGCGTAAACACCATTCTCATCGGAAGCCCCGGGCCTCCCAGCCTCTTCGCTGCCATTGCCTCCAAGACAATAGGTGGAGAGGACTCCTGAAAGCAAACGCAAGGAAATCGAAGCTTGTTGTCTTGAAGGTTAATTCTGACGAGAAGGTGACCTTTATCCCTGTATACTCACTCTTTTTCATTTTATTTCATTTCGTTTTATTTTTATTTCATTTTTTAATCATGCCTCTCCGAAGGGACTCATCATATGCAGGACTCTACGCGGAGAAGGCGCCCAGCACTCTCCTTATCACGTCCTTCCAGAAAGCGGCGGAGTAATCGGACCTTGTAAGGCGCAATGAAGCCCAGTCTGATGGCTGCTGATTAAAAATTGACTCTGCCACATCAAAGAGGAGTTGAAGGTGAAAATGATGATCACTTCCCTCTCCCAGGGACCCTGCACCATTTCTTTTATTCAACCTTGAAAGGTTTTTTTCTGAATAAGATAATATCCCTCGAGTCCATTCTGCCTTGGCAGCATGGAAAAATGTAGATCAGTATGCCTATTCTTTATGAAAAAAATGGGATTTTGTTAATGACATAGCACTTTAAAGTGATGGTTTGTATGTGGTAAATGTTGAGAAATTAATTATAAAATGCTTCTGAGATGACAGATCAAATTAATTGCTGATATGCAGCTACTAAAACAACCGCTGTGCACCTCTACTGTCTTTGCTGATAGCTGCTGATCATTTTCACCTTTAGATATAATATAGCTGCCTCTGCTCCTCTTCATCTTCCCCGTATTGTAGAAACATTGAATTTCCATAAATGTTGTCATCCCTATGTGGTATCCTTACACCTAAAATGAGAAGTATGTTTTATTGTTAATGTGCATTGCAGCTTTCAATTTCCTCGATGTCTTGTGCTACCGGTTTGGAGACACAGTTCCTGGAGAATATAAATATATAAGTACATAAGTGTATAAATACACAGATATGTCACTGTGGAGTCTCACAGCACAACTAGACACACACATGCATGTGCAATCATCTGACAAAATATATTTACGTGCTTTTATGCATTTATAAACAAATACAGGATGTAATATATGGAAAATATTAAAAGAAGAGAAACACCACTTCATTCTACTGGGAAGAAATAGGCAGTGTGTGTACAGAATCCACCCACTGAGCTTTGGTAACTAAGAAATGTTTTCCTGTATCTATTTTAGATTTCCCTATTAATCCTCACTTGGCATAAGATTTAACACAACATTCTGGAGCAAGGTATTCTTAAGCTTCCTCAATTCTGTCTATAATTGTGTAGAAAATCTGAAACATAACTTGATAATTGCAAAGTAATAAAAGTTTGTGGTAGTTAAATTCATAATACTTAAGTAGAAGATAAATAAACTAGAAGCCATAAGTTTGGGTTCATGAAATATTTTAAATTATTGATTTTCTGAATGATTTTCCTTGACATTACACAGAACATTTCTTAGAACACAAACATGGACCACCTGTAAAAGTCCCACACTTCTTGCTCCCACATATTATACAATGTTTATGTATAATAAATATCTGTTAATTCCAAAAATGAATTCATGCAAATAAGGTGAGGTACTTTTAAAAGTAACATATGTAATAAAAATGTAGTATAGTGTCTCCAACATTTTACAATATTTAAATAAAATTTCAATGTTAATAATGATTTGAGAAAACAATCCTCTTTAACATGCAAAATATTGTGATGAACAATTATATATGGTAAATCTGAAAGTAAACAAATGACATTAAAGATATAAGAATGATAATAAACAGTTACACACATGTAAAAATAAAATGATTTTTCTCCTATTATTTTTAACGTTTAAATTTTAAAAAATAATAATATTCTCACTACAATAATGCCAAGTTTACTATGCCTACATTTATCCATTTTTATCTAAAATATTTGTGCTTTTTACTACTCACCTTAGAAAATTGTATTTGTTTGCCTTTAGTGTAGATCTCTGAAGACAGCTATTTGAAATTACAAAGTGCATTACAGGAAAACAGCCTTCACTGATTTCCTTACATAGTATACATTACACTGTATATATGTACCCACATATTTATATATTTTATTGACATAATGCATTTGTTTTCTAATATTTGTTATATAAATTATATTTCTATAGAAGGTATAGGATTATTAATAGAAAAATATAGACCTTTAAATATGTTCCTGTATTCCTACAAAATTGTTCAGTATTCCTAATCAAAGTGAAATGAATTTTTGTCTGGTTCTTACAGCTACAATCTTATTTCACCTACACATATATTCATTGTTCAACAAAACAAGAAATTTAAAGTAAAATGTCATCAATCTTAATTTCTGATGTTTATTTTTGTCAAATAAACTTCATTTTCAATTCCACTAAATTTGGAAAGTAAGAACTAATGCTTGGCCTTTTGTGTTTGTCTAGTGTCTTGCTTAGTGTTTGTGGTATAAGTGATTTACAAAAGTTTTTGAATAAATATTTCTAATAAGTAAGAACTTTAAAAGATTAGATTTGCAAATAATTAAGTGAAAACAATGCTTAAGTGGATAGAACAGTTTGTATATGTTTTTAGTTATTCTCCATTTCTATCATAAGCCTGATTTAAAGTGATTAAAATTCTTTTATCAGTGACTGAATAAATATGACTCACATTGCAGATTTAAAATGTTAGCACATTATCAACTTTCTTCTGATTTCAATGTCTATTTTGCGATGATGACTCAATCATTCTCCCAACCTCAAGCAATCCCTATCTCTCACCTGATTCCACCTGTGTGAGCATCACTCAGTGTGCTTCAGTACTAGGACACAGCTTCACCCCCACGTCCTCACACCCACGCTGGGCAGCTGCTGGACTGCTGCGCTACACTCTCCCCCTTGGACAAGCATTCTTACCTTCTTGTTTTAGTCCTGAGTCTCACCTCTTGGCACAGTTGAAGTCTGAGTCAGATAATTCTTAGTCTAGAGGCTGTCCTTCACTTGGTAAACCACATAACAACATGGTAATGCAGAGTTTCCTCTCCCGGGAACTACTGGAAGTTGAGTCAGATTCTTTGTAGCCTGGAGGTGGTCCTGCACATGGCAAGCCATATAGTAGCATTCCTTGCCTATTAGATGCTAGTATTCTCCTTCTTCACAACCTCGGGCAGTTGTGCGAACCCTGCAAGTCTCCCAAGACTACCAGATGTCCCCTGGGAAACAAAATGTGCCCTGCTGTAATCCCTTTACACCCGATTAAGGACACAGTGTTGCAATTGGAAATTCATTTCATTCTGTGGCTTGAGTTTGGAAGATTTTTGTATTTCTTATTGAAGCCTGGAATATTACAACCCATATAAAATTTTGCAGTGTATCCAGTTCATATTCCTTATTAGTCTGCCTACTATATTTCTGTAGTACCTTCTACATTACATGTAGCTGCTTTTGTATTAATATATATTGTATGTTCTACATTGCATGCACTATCGCTTAGTAGACAGGTTCACTTTTCTCGAGTTTCATTTGACTCCAATCTCTGCTTTAAACTATATTAGATACAATTTTTCATCTGATTCTGCATGTGATTATAAAGTTTATGCAAATGGTATGCAACTAATGCCACCTTATTCTACTAATTGAAATTGATTCTACTTTGTGCCAAAATGTCAGTTTTTGACTCAGTTCAACACTGTTCTACTTCAGTCATTGCTTATGGAAGAGGAGAGGAATATCTGTTCTTGTTCTAAGACATTCTTCCCCAATACATTTTGTAGATGCAGTATCTCCAGAGGTAAAAATATGGGACAGGGGCAGAATAGGCAGAAACTTCATTATCTGAATTCCGATGTGTCATAGATCATAATTTGTTGGTCTGATTTTGTTCAACCTACTTTTGTCTTCTAGATGTTCTATGTCTCTGATAAGTTGGTGGCTTCAGGAAAATCATATGAATGTTGTTTCTGTTACTTTCTTTTGGTGAGGGAATATTCAGGAATCTCTACCTACATTTAAATAATCCTTCCAAAGACGTGCCATGCTTTGTCCCAACCCTGACATGGCTATTGTTATAAAACATGGAGAACTGCTGTGACCTCATGAGACTGCAAAGCTGAGGAGCAAATGGAGTTACAAGGACCCTGTCTCAGGGATGCTTCAACATGGACCTCTCCAATCCTGCAGGAATCAGCGATCTTTCCCGCCTGTCCTTTATCTTCAGCAAGTCAAAGATGGAGGATAAGCTCCATGCTATATTCAGAAAGGAACCCAAATTTTGCAGAAAGATGTTAACTAGCTTTCTTTCTTTATTTGAAAGCTAGTACTGAAATACATATTAATTATGAGGTTCTCAGAACCATCATCAAATATTGTCTACTAACATACGTTGTTTACTGAAGGTATGGAAGGGCTGAGTAAGGTCTGATTTCTTTCTATTTTACAAAAACAAACAAAAAAATCATAATAATTGGGTTAACTTCTGGAACTCTACTCATTTGGGTTTGGAAAGAAAATTCATCATTCTAACTATCAAACAATGGAAAGTTCTCACGACACCTCTGTGTCTGTCTTCTTATTCCAGGATCCACTTTCCCATTCAGCTCCTTAAAAGCCCACTCAGCAGATGATATCTTTTAGAAACTAGTTTTGCTCAGGTGAGCACTGCAAGAGTGATTCATTCTTTAATTGGATAACAAGAAAGAAAAACTTTTGGGAAGAGTAGCAAGGAGTTGGTGATGGAAACATGTTAATTAACGAGTACTAACTTATAAAAAGGAAAGAGAAATAAGTTCTTGTGTGCGATTATACAGTAGAATGACTATAAATAATAATATACTTTATTTTTTAAAAACCAGGATAATTTTACATGTCTCCCCAATAAACACATGATAAACATTTGGAGACATATATATGCAAACCCTGATTTCAACATTCCACAGTGTAGGACTTCTGGGAAGATGGCGACCAGGTGAGCAGCAAAACAAAGATCCTCCCTGATAGAGAGCTCCAGCTCTAGACAGGCTTGGTGCGCGCGAGTGCTAGGACCCCAGCCACAAAGTTCAAACTGAACATGTTGCTCTGCACTGCATGGGGTGAACTCAGAGCCCGCGCTCCTCGGGCAGGCTGTGCTAATCTGGGCTACAGACTGGGGTCCCGCTCCGGTCCTTGTCCCCGCTGCCGGTGCCTTCCTTGGCCTGCAGCCTGTGGGCACTGAGGCGGCTGTGATTGGCGACCCCTGTGAGAGCACTGAGGAGACAGAGAAGTGCTGGGGAGTGCTGGATTGTGGGTGAAGCATGAAATATCAGGACTTTGGGACCTTCCTGAGTGCACGGATTCTGAGACGGGTGAGCTGATTGCACGCCACGACAGACTGGATCACTGAGTGGGGGAGGAGCTCAGCCCCCATGCCTGCAGGGACCCCTGGGTGGGCAGGGGAGCTGTTTGCATGCCCCGGCCAGGTCTCTGGGTAGGGAGTAGCTCAGTCTACAAACCAGCATCTCAGCAGCCTTTTGAGCAGAACTCTTAGCAGAAAGCTTAAGGGACATTCCCCTGAAGAGAAGGAGCCATTGGAGGAGCCTTTGCAATGGACCTTTGCCTGGTGAACTGCCTGGGTAATTTATAGCTCAGTAGTTTGAATCTGATATCCAAAAATGGGAAGACAGAAGAACAAAACACAGTCTCAGAACTCAACCCCACCCAGAACAAGTCCTAGAAGCGAGGATATAGGGGAACCAGGAAGCCACATACTTGCAAGTTCTGAAACGCTTGCATTCGAAATAAAGAAACATCTCCAACAGACCATAGAAGAGATTAAAGCAGAAATAAGCCACATGCCTGCAATTTATAAAACAATTACAGCCAAAGTAATGAAACAACTCCATCAGGCCATAGAACAGATTAAAGCAGAAATTAGTCACATACCTGCAATCTTGGAAATGATCACATCCAAAGTAAAGAAACAACTCCATCAGGCCACAAAAGAGATTAAAGTAGAAATATTCTCTCAGACAAAAAGTGAACTGAAAACCATAATGGAAGAAATGTTCCACACACACAGAGAAGAAATAGATAAAAGAATAGAAGAAAATAGGAAACAAATGGAAAAGTTACAAGAACAATTTAGGAATGAATTACCACGAATGAAACAGATCCAAAGAGATTGCCAGGAATTGAGAACTTCCATCGAAAGCTGGCAAAACCACTTAAATAAAGCCAAAGATAGAATTTCAGATCTTGAAGACAGTGTGGCAGCCAATGAGCGTGAAAGGAAGGATCTCATAAAGTCAACAAGGATCCAAGAAAAATCAATCCAACAGCTGCAAGATGAGGCAAAAAGAAATAATATTCGGGTTATAAGAGTTAGTGAAACAGCAGGAGACAACACAAATGATATAAAAAGAATATTTGCTGAACTAATAGCAGAAAATTTCCCAAACATGGTAAAAGATACTGAAGTACACTTAATCGAGGCATATAGAACCCCAACGAGCCATAACCCAAACAAAATCATACACAGACATATAATAGTCAAGATCTCAGACATCCAGCAAAAGAACACAATATTAAAAGCTGCTAGAGAAAAGAAACAGATCACCTATAAAGGAAAGCCCATCAGAATCACAACAGACTTCTCAACGGAAACCATGAAATCAAGAAGAGCTTGGAGCGAGGTATTACAGATTCTGAGACCAAACAACTTACAACCCAGACTGATGTATCCTGCAAAACTATCCTTCAAATTCAATGGAGAAATAAAATATTTCCATGACAAAGAACAACTGAAGAACTTCACGAGTGCCAAACCAGCATTGCAAACAGCACTAAAAGATATTCTAGACAGAGAAAAAAGAGACCACAATCCCAAGAACAACAATAGAAATAAACCCTAAAACAGAACAAGTAAGTAAACAGACAGCAAAAGAAGGAAAACAACAACAAGTAAATAACATGACTAGAAGAAGCCAACATATAACCATTATAACCATGAATGTAAATGGCCTCAATTCACCAGTCAAAAGGAAAAGATTGGCAGAGTGGATTAAGGAACACAAATCCAAAGATATGCTGTATACAGGAAACACATTTTACTCAAAAGGAAATCACAGGTTGAAAGTTAAAGGATGGAAAACAATTCTCCATGCAACAGGTCCCCAGAAAAAAGCAGGAGTAGCTATTATGTTTGCAGACAATGTAAACTTCAAACCAAAAACAATCAAAAGAGATAAAGAAGGCCATGACATACTAGCTAGGGGAAAGCTGCAAGAGGAAGAGGTAACAATCCTAAACATTTATGCACCAAACAATGGAGCACCAAACTTTACAAGTCAAATCTTAACAGACATGAAAAATAAAATAACTAATAACACTATTGTAATAGGGGACCTAAACACCCCTCTGACGCAAAGAGACAGGTCAACCAGACAGAAACTCAGCAAAGAAATAACAGATGTGAACCAAAAGTGTGAACAAATGGACTTCGTAGATGTATACAGAGCGTTCCACCCCACAACATCAGAATACACATTTTTCTCAGCTGCACATTGGTCTTTCTCTAAAATAGACCACATTCTAGCCCACAAAACATATCTACCTAAATGCAAAAGAATTGAAGTTATTCCATGCATATTATCGGACCACAGTGCAATGAAATTGGACATTAATGACAAAGAGAACTCCAAAAACCACATAAACGCTTGGAAATTAGACAACAACCTCCTGAATAACCAATGGATCACACAAGAAGTTAAAGAAGAAATTAAAAAATACCTACAAATAAATGAAAATGCAAGTACAACCTACCGGAATCTGTGGGATGCAATGAAAGCAGTCCTTAGAGGGAAATTTATAGCAATGAACTCATATACAAAGAAAACAGAAAGAGAGCAAACGAATAGCCTAAAGCTACACCTCAAACTCTTAGAAAAAGAGCAATAAGCCAAACCAAAAGCCCAAAGAAGGGAGGAGATTATAAAACTCAGGGCAGAAATTAATGCAATTGAGATGAAGAAAACTCTACAAAAACTAAGTGAATCAAAGAGCTGGTTCTTCGAAAGAATAAATAAAATTGATAAACCCCTAGCCAACCTTATTAAAGAAAGAAGGGAAAGATCTCAAATTCATGCAATAAGGAATGAAAAGGATGAAATCACTACAGATCCCACAAAAATCCAAAAGATCATTAAGATCTACTTTGAAAATCTTTACTCCCATAGGATAGAAAATTCAGAAGAAATGGACAGATTCCTAGAAAGGTACAAATTACCAAAATTGAATCAGGAAGATGTAAAAATCCTGAACAACCCAATATCAGTTAATGAGATTGAAAACATCATAAAAACTTACCAACAAAGAAAAGCCCATGCCCTGATGGATTCACAGCAGAATTCTATAAAACATTCAGAGAAGATTTAATGCCAACGCTCCTCAAACTCTTCAACGAAATCAAAAAGGAAGCAACTCTCCCTAACACATTTCTGGAGGCAAGTATTATACGGATACCAAAACCAGAGAGAGACCCAACCAAGAAAGAGAGCTATAGGTCAATCTCTCTAATGAACATAGATGCAAAGATATTCAACAAAATACTCACAAATAGATTACAGTGAATCATAAGGAAAATTATACACCACAACCAGGTAGGATTCATTCCAGGAATGCAGGGATGCTTCAATATGTGCAAATCAATTAATGCAATACATCATATGAATACAGCCAAAGACAAAAACCACATGATCATCTCAATAGATGCAGAAAAGGCTTTCGATAAAGTCCAACATGCATTCAGGTTAAAAACCTTAGAAAAAATAGGAATAGATGGTCCCTACCTCAATCTGATCAAAGCCATCTATGACAAACCAACAGCCAACATCATACTAAATGGACACAAACTGAAAACTTTCACTTTAAAGTCAGGAACAAGAAAGGGGTGTCCATTGTCACCACTCCTATTCAACATAGTTCTGGAAGCATTAGCCAGAGCAATTAGACAAGAGAGAGAAATAAAAGGAATAAGGATAGGAAAGGAAGAAGTCAAACTGTCACTATTTGTAGATGACATGATACTATACATGGAGGACCCCAAAACTCCACAAGAAAACTTCTGGAATTAATTTACAAATTCAGCAGCATAGCTGGATACAAAGTCAACACCCAAAAATCAATAGCATTCCTGTACACGAACAACAAACAGACTGAGAGAGAAATTGAGGAAACCATACCTTTTACAATAGCAACCAAGAAATTGAAATACTTAGGAATCAATCTAACAGAGAATGTGCAGGATTTATTCAGTGAAAACTACAGTACTCTGAAAAAAGAGATCGAAGAGGATTTCAATAAATGGAAAAACATACCCTGCTCATGGTTAGGAAGAACTAACATTGTGAAAATGGCCATATTACCAAAACTGTTGTACAGTTCTATACAATTCCCATTAAAATACCATTAGCATACCTCATAGATCTAGAGAAAATATGCCTTAAATTCATCTGGAACCAGAAGTGACCCAGAATAGCAAAAGCAGTCTTGGGCAATAAGGACAAGTCAGGTGGAATCACAATCCCTGACCTGAAATTATACTACAAAGCAACTGTAATAAAATCAACCAGGTACTGGCTAAAAAACGGACCTGAGAATCAATGGAACAGACTGGAAGATGCAACCACAACGAAAAACCCACTCAGCCACCTAATATTTGACAAAGGGGCCAACCAAACTCACTGGAAAAAAAGATGACCTGTTTAATAAATGGTGCTGGAAAAACTGGCTTGCCTCTTGCCGAAAACTGAAAATAGACCCAAGTCTAACACCATGCACCAAACTCAGGTCAAAACGGATCACAGACCTCAACATTAAAACAGAAACTCTAAATCTATTGGAAGAGAAAGTAGGTAAAAATCTTGAAGACATAGGAGTAGGCAGAGAGTTCATGAACAAAAATGAAACTGCAAGGAAAACACTTCAACGAATCAATAATTGGGACCTCATCCTACTGGAAAGTTTTTATACATCTAAAGAAATCACCAGCAAAGTAAAAAGAAACCCCACAAATTGGAAAAAAATCCTAGCTGGATGTCCCTCAGACAAAGGTCTTCTATCTAGAACATACAAAGAATTAAAAAACATGTACCTGTCCAAATTCAAAGACCCAATCCAGAAATGGGCATCTGAGATGAATACACACTTCTCAGATAGAGAGATACAAATGGCAAATAAATATATGAGAAAATGTTCCACATCCTTAGTCATTCGAGAAATGCAAATAAAAACAACAATGAGATTTCATCTCACCCAAGTAAGACTGGCCCGTATGAAAAAATTATCCAATAACAAATGCTGGCGAGGCTGTGGAGAAATAGGGACTCTATTACACTCCTGGTGGGAATGCAGACTGGTGCAACTGCTGTGGAGAGCAGTTTGGAGATTCCTCAGCAAACTAGGTCTAGAGGTTCCATTCAAACCAGCTATTTCCCTTCTGAGTATTTTCCCAGATCTGAAAACATCATATCACTCGGATATATGTGCACCCATGTTTATAGCAGCACAATTTGTAATAGCTAAAATGTGGAAGCAACCCAAGTGTCCATCCACAGAAGACTGGATTAAAAAACTATGGCATTTTTATGTAATGGAATATTATTCAGCTGTAAAGAGGGATAGATTTGGGGCCTTTGTAGGCAAATGGTCACAATTGGACACCATACTCATAAGTGAAATGAATCAGAGGGACATGTGCAGACAATGTATTGTGTCACTGGTGTAAGAGCCTGAGGGTGGGAATATAAACTAAGAGACATGAAGGAAATGTGTTCAAAAGCAAAGACCAGGGCTGGGGATATAGCTCAGTGGAATAAGCACCTGCCTAGCAAGCGCAGGGTCCTCAGTTCGATCCCCAGTACCGAAAAAAAAAAAAAAAAAAAAAAGCAAAGACCAGATGGGACGAGGGAAAAGAGAAAAGAAAGAGGCAAAAATGTATGTATGTATGTAAGTATATACATATGTGCAGGATGGCTAACATGATTCTACTATTGTATTATGTCACTTGATGGTAAGGAATAGTTGATGACTGGTTGTTTGATCAATCTTATAGGTCTATGTGTATTCTCCTGAGCATACACTTTGAAGATATCAATATGCAATGCAACAACTATTGTTGGTTTTCTGTTGCTTTGTCTATAATTCAATTCTGATTATACTGTTATTGTGCTACTTTGTGTCTCTTTGTTAATGCTTTCCGTGTTTTTTTTTCTTTTTTTCTGTTGTTGATGTAGTTCTTTTTCTTTCACACTTAAAAAAAGGAAGAAAAAAAAAGAAAAATTATATTTAAAAAATTGTAAGTAAGTATGTATGTATATGCAGCATATCTAACATAGTTGTACTACTGACTTAGGTCACTTTATTGTAAGGAATAGTTGATGATTGATTGTTTGATCAATTTTGCATGTCTATATCTATGTTCCTGAATATACACTTCGAAGTTATCAATGTGTAATACAACAACGATTGTTGATTCCCTGTCACCTTGTCTGTAACTCAGTTTTGATTGTACTATTTTTGTGCTACTTTGTGTCTGTTTGTTGATATGTTTTTGTTCTTTTACTTTTAAAATTAAAAAAAAAACATTCCACAGTGTATATGTGTAACACAGCATCACCAGGTACCCCATAAATGTGTGTGATTAAATATATCATTTAAAGGAAAATAAAATTAAACAACGACTTGAATATTGACCCTAAACTTTGCCTTTTATTTACAAAATTGCTCCTCTGTTGATGGGCACTTGGGTTGCCTCCATGATTTAGCTACTACAAACTGAGCAGTTATAAATATGGGTGCACATTTATTGCCATGGTATAATGTTTTTAGTTCTTCTGGAAAAATATCCCAAAGGGAAATAGCTGGATTGAACGGGACCTCTAGTCCTAGTTTACTGATGAATCTCCAGACTGATTTCCACAGGGGTTGCACCAGTCTACACTCCCACCGACAGTGCAGAAGGGTTGCTTTCTCACCATAGCCTCGCTAGCATTTGTTATTGGTTGGTTTCTTGATGATAGTCATTCTTACTGGCATGAGATGAAATTTCAACGCTGTTTTAATTTGCATTTCTTGAATGACTAATGATGTTGAACAGTTTTCCATGTATTTATTTGCCATTTGTATTTCTTCACCTGAGACATGTGTATTCATCTCAGATGCCCATCTTTGGATTGAGTCTTTAAATTACATTATGGAATATTATTCATCTATAAAGAAAGATAAACTTGAGGCTTTCATAGGTAAATGGATGCAACTAGAGTCCATACTCATAAGTGAAATAAATCAAACCCACGTGTGTAAACACTGTATTATCTCACCAGTGTAGGAACCTAAAAACGTAAATAAAATCTGAAAGGTATAATAGATATTGTGAAAGGGAAAGAAATTGCTCAAAGGGAGGGAAGAACTGGGATGAGCAAAGAGAGAAAAGAAGGAAGGAAAAATCCATATACACACACAGGATAACTGTGCTGTACTACCAAATTGTATTACTTTTTTGAAAGGAACAGTTAATGTTTCATTGTTTGATCAATCTTGCATGCCTTATTTGTTTAACCGAGTAACCAGTTTGAAGATAATATGTAATACAAGTGTCGTTAATTTCCTATCACCTTGTCTGAAACGCTGTACTGCTCCTATTGTTTGAGTGTTGTTTTGTTATGTCTGTTAATGTGTTTTCATTCTTTATCTTTGAAAATTAAAAAAAATTACAAAATTGCAATGGCTAATTTTATGCCAGATGGAAAGGTATTTTTGCAAGGCATTAACCTTCAAATTAGGAAACTATGGGGAAAACAATTTGCCTTCCATATTGCGGATGGATCTCACCCACTGAGTTGAAGGCCTGATTAGAGGAGAAGACCAGCCTCTCAACCAAGAAAAACTTGCCCAGGAGAATCCTTAAGACTGAATCTACACCTTAGCTCTCCTGCATCTTCAGCCTCATAGCATAATCTGCTCATTTTATATTTTCTAGCTCCAAAGACCTGTGCAGAGATCTCTCCCCTTTTCCCACCTCCCTTTTGCCCTTTTGAATCATTCAGTTTCTCTGGAGAACACTGAGACCATACTTCAAAAAATGGTACTTGAGTATATTGCATCTTATATTTATTAAAACATATAAAGGGCATAAATTAAATTTTCAGGTTAACATTAATCTCTATTTCAAACCTGTCCTACAATAGAGTGGTAGACTTCTAATTAGTGCTTCTTTTTCATTGACAATGGTGTCAGCATGAATTTGATTTGTATGTTTGCCTTTGATGAACAGTAATCTTGGACATGAAGTACATCAAATATTTGGAAAGTTATTATTCTAATTTATTTGTAGAATGTGTGTACATTTATAAATATTTATGAAAATATAAATTTTTATATACATATATTAACATTATACAACATATAAACATGTTATATATACATATATTTTTTCTAGAGTGAAGTGTAGTATAGAGAGAAATATAAAGGTATATGAATATATGTATATAGATTTGGTATATAGATTTCATCTTTAATCTTAGGTATCTCAGTATTAAATGTATATAAAATCCATTCTGGGGGTATACTTTTATAAAATTGGCATGAATTATTTGGTCTTTAGAGGAATTTTTCCTGTTATAAGAAGGAATTTATTAATTTAATATTAGTGAAAGCTTTACTTTTGATTTTGCAAGTTATTAAATTGAGATTCTCATTACTCTACAATTATAATTTCTATTGCTGAAGAGTAATGTTATTATTAATCTTTTTCAATTTTACCTCTTTCTAGCTTGTTCCAGAAGATAATGTGAGCTTCTTTGAAACTGGTATAGAGGTATTAAATATGGCAGGGTCCTAATCTAAGAAATCTACTCTGAATTGAAAGGCAGATTAAAATAATTAATACCAGGTGAGTATTTATTACAATAGTCATTGATTCCTCTCAGAAGAGTGGATATGTGAAAAAATATGACAAGATCATTTATAATTTGCCTGGATTTTATGTTTAGTGTTAGAATAGGGCTGAAAAGCCATCCTATGCTGTTTTATGGTGTAATAATACAGCATTGCCAAAGGAATTTAGATGCACAACTTTGAAATTCTGTTGTCTAATGACTTTTTGTTAGAAACTCAGAAAAAAGAGGATGTGAAATAAATCTGTATTTAAGGAAAGAAAAAGTGGGTGTTAGTCACAAAATCCTACGTAAGTAATTTTAAGTTTAAATATTGGAAATGTTTCCTATGCTGAAAATGTGGTACGATTACTGAGAATTATTCATACACTAATTAAAGCCTGCACAAAAGTTGAACTGCTTTACATTCCTGAAATGTTAAGATTCAGAAAATTGCAATAATAATACACTGCCTTAAAGTAAACATTTTGTTTTTTATTTTGTTTCTACCTTGAATTTTAATCCCTTAGAAAATGTTTATCAAATTCCAACTTGCATCACATTTTCTTGGAGAACATGTGGAAAATAATTAAATACCTATGAGATGCTTATGTGGAGTTTATATTTAAGAGTAAAAGGTATGTATTTATAGTTAAAATATCACCTGTTTTTGTTTTTTACTAGATGAAAGTTTACTTTATCTTGGAAACCCATAGTGAAAATAATTGTTTGTTTTTTGAAAGATTCAGCCAAAAAAAAGTTAAACTACATAATTTCCAAAGGAAATTTTTTAAAAATTCCAGGTAAAAAGCAATGAGATCAGTTAATAAAACAATACAAGAAAAATATATTATTAGAAACTATTTTACAGTATGTGGTGAGGAAATGGCACCAGATATTGGGAGGAATGGATGATACTTAGTCCGATGATACATTAAGTATTGTATCAATAAGAACTCGGCGGTGCACGGTACATAACACATTTCTTTCCAAGCATTTTGGTTTAGGACGATGTGGAGTGCACGTAGACTTACCATGAGGCCCATGACTTCAGCATCTCTCACTCATGTGCTATCACATCTCGGTACGACCGGCAGGACATTAGCACTTCTCATTTCTTCTCCTTTTTTCTCAGTACTGGGGATCAAACTCAGGACCTTGCACTTGCCAGGCAGGCACTTGTGCCACTGGGCTATATTCCTGGCCCTTCCTCATTTCTTCTTTTATAGCTACATATTACAAAGATTGAATATCAGGTGTGTGCTGCTAGCACGTTAGGAGCACCCTTCCCCCAGCAAAACCCAAACAGAGCAAAAATCCTATCCTCAGCATCATGAATTTAGAATCCATGTAACTCATTGCTGTCCCCCTGTACTGCTCACTGGGGATAGGTCCAGCACCAGGAGATGCAGTCCAGTGTTTTCCAGAGTTGTTTCTCCGCCCTGGCCCCGTTCATGAAGCATGAGCGTCACACGCGAAGAGCAGGGGGCCACTTTTCTATCTTCAGTTCAGACTGCATAACACTGCAAGTCTGTTCATAGTTTTCATACTGGTTCCAATCTGTTCTTCCTTTATTTTTCCAAATTTATTTTCAAAATAAAAGAAGGAAACCATATTAACAAATAGACATCCATTTACAAAATAGCGTAAGACCAATACAAGCAATAGCGAATTACAGACAAAGTGGTAGGAAATTAACAACAGTTGTTGTATTACATATTGATATGTCTTCCTTTAGAATGAAAAGTATGAGCAGAATTGTGAGAAAAGGTGGCACTCTGTTAACTATGCTCATATATACATAACAGAGTACTGGAAGAGTAAGTAAGAAAAGATGAAAAAAGGAATTTGAAGACTGTCACCTAGGGCAACGGTGGTGAACTTGTGGCACGCCTGCTACAGTGAGCTCTTTTCTATCAGTGAAAGTGCTACACACTAGCCATCACTGACCTGGGGCCTTGGAACAAGCTGGGACCTGGCAGCATCAGCATAACTTGGGTGGTCATTGCACATGCAAATTCCTAACTCCCATACTAGGCCATCTGAGTGAGAATCTGCATTTTTAGAAAGATCTGCAGGTGATTTGTGTGCACAGGAGAGTTTGGAAGGTCCTTGTGTCAGTCAGCTTTCCATTACTGTGACAAAACATTTGAAATAAACAGTTTATAAGCAGAAAGGGGTTCTTTGCTTCGCTTTGCTTCTTTGCTTTCATTGCTTTCCTTCCCCTGACCCTGTCACTTTGGGTTTGTGGGAGGCAGAGCATCGTTGCGGGCGTGGGTGGTGGTCAAAGTTGTTCACCTCAGGGCAGCTGGAACACAAAAACAGAAGAAGGCCTGGGGTCACAGTGTCTGCTTCAAGGCTGTGATCTGCAGATAGTCTCCATCCTCTAGTCCCAACTCTGAAAAATTTAACCATCTCTCAAAATCACGCCATCATCACAGGACAAAGTTGTCAGCGCAGTGCACCTTATGTTGAGCTCCATGAACAATCAAAAGCAGTGCTGATCTCGGAGAGTATCACATCCACAGGTCCAACGTTAAGTAAGAAAGTTTGCTTTTGAGTTAAGGATGTGGAAGTCAATGTCACATTATTATGAATAAAACCATAAGTAAATGTAAGTTGCATGCATCTTTGGGGATAAAAATTTGTTACCAATTGGACTCTGATAATAGATAGCATATGATTCTGAACATTTTCCCTTTTAATACTTACACCTTTTTGTTGCCTGATAAATGCTCTAAAACTGTAAAAAGTCAATTTTCATAGCAGCAAGCGCAATTTTGTTTTTTGATGATTGCATTTATGTCTACTGCAATGTACACTACACTATATTTAAAATAAAATCCTTATCAAACAGTTTGAATAAACTTTTGCACTTAAAAGTCCTTTTTCCCAATAAACACAACTTTAGAAAATATACCTGTCAGATAATTTGCAGGAAGTTAATGTTCAGAAAATTTGCAAAGTCTGCAAACACAACTACTATGGGCCTCAATTATTCTGTTCTATAAATAATTTACTCCAGTGGGGCTTTAGTAATTGTTCTGGGTACCTTCTTCTGTGTCTCAAATGTTTTCACTTTCTTTAATAAAACAAATTTTCAAAGTGACATACTATGAGAATAAAATTAGCTAAAATGTGTGTTGTTATCTTCAAAGTAGTTACTCAGAGTATAAGATACAGCATAAAAATTTTTCTAAATGATATCAGCACAAACCAGTGTTTTCAATGAACTAAGAAAAACTAGCAGTATAACTATTTTGTATGTTTTTTCCTTTTCCCCCCCTTCCTATCCCATTTCCCACACCCTAGTTTTTCTTTCCTTTTAAATAATGATTTCACTTTCTCAGGACCTTGTGATGTTAACCAGTGCTGCTGATACTTTTTGATGAGGGCCATTGTATTTTTCTAATTTAGCAAGTTTTAAATCAGGTATAAAGACATCTCCAATACTGCGGACACTTTGGTGCAGTTTTCAATAGCTAAAATAGTAGCATCTTTCTAGGACTGATCCTTCTAGGGATCTCACAGTGCACTCTGCTCTTCCATAGCTGTCACACTACTGGGCGGACTCTGTGAGGCCACAGGTTTCCAAAGTCACTTTAGATCCATGTAGAGAAAAATGAGAACACAGTAAGTACATCTCAAAACTATGCATTCTTTGCGAAATCCAACCACCTCTCTCCCTCTCTCTCTCTCTCTCTGTCTCTCTCTCTCTGTCTGTCTCTCTGTCTCTGTCTCTCTCTGTCTCTCTCTCTCTGTCTCTCTCTGTCTCTCTCTCTCTCTCTCTCTCTCTCTGTCTCTCTCTCTCTCTCTCTCTCTCTCTCTCTCTCTCTCTCTGTCTCTCTCTCTCTGTCTCTCTCTCTCTCTCTCTCTCTCTCTC
>PVLD010016678.1:0-44179 GCA_004027595.1 Dinomys branickii | reverse complement strand
TTTTTTTTTTTTTTCTGTTGTTAAGAGGATCAACTGTCTGACTAAATTTGCATGTCTGTATATGGGTCCACACATCTACAATTCGAAGATATCAATGGATAAAGCAACAACTACTGTTGAGACCATATCACCTTGTCTATAGATTAGTTGTGATTGTACTATTTTCTATGATAATTGGTGTCTGTTTGTCAATATGTTTTTGTACTTTTATGTTTCTAAAATAAAAAAAAAAATCCTTCCCTACAAATCCTCAACTCAGAGCATGATTTGGGGAACCTCACTAAGACCTGGGCTTAATAAGAATATAAATAAAATGCTATGGAAGCTCAAAAAAAAAAAATTGAAAGCACAACATCATACAGTCATGGATTTATCTGAGGGAAATAAACTTGCATTCACCCAAAAATGTACAAAAATGTTTTACAGTGAACTCTGTCAAAAACTGTGAAGAGCACCGATACCTGTAAAAATGAGTGAATGACTAAAGGGTGAAACATGCATATGAGAGAACATAGCTTGGAAACAACAGAGAAATGAATAGTCAATACATGACCTGAATTCATCCCCAGAGAATTATGCTGGATGGTAAAAGACAACCTCAAAAGGTTACATACTATAGGACTCCATTTGTATAACATTCTTAAAATGACAAAATATTAGAAATAGAAAATATGTTAATAACTAGCAGGTCTTAAGGGCTAGTGGAAGAGAGAGAGGAGAGGATATAGTCACAAAAAGAGAACATCTGAGTTTTTTATTTTATTGAAAACAGGTAAAATAGGATTTCATAACAAAATAATGGGAGACCAGCAATAGTTAATACATTGACTATTGTCATCTTCAAAATAGTTACTCAGAGTACAAGGTACAGGCATAAAATAATCTCCAGTCGATACTACCACCTTCCTTTGCAGTGAGCTAAGAGACACTAACAGTCTAGCTAACTTGCATTTTTTTCCCATAACATTTGAGATCTTTCTGATAACCTCATACGATTGGTAAGCTGAAATTTCAACTCCACTGGCTCAGCAGTCCTGCAGGAAACGTTAGAACACACATCTGAATACGTCGGGACATGTCGGGCAGTGTGGGACACATGCAGTATCTGGATTCTGGTTTCTTTGTCTCTGACACTTTCCTCCCACGACATTCCCTTGCCAGCACGTGGTGAACAGCATCCAAGCCCCAGATCCCTCTGCCTGGTTCCTACCTCGGTGTCAGCTGATAATGAATTGAAACCCCTCAAACCATGGACTGAATAGACTATTTCCTGCTTTAGTTGTCATTTTTAGGTGTTTGGGCCCAGGAATGAGAAAGTGGAGCAACACACTAAAGCAGTGAAGCTTTTGTGAATGAGCGTCCAAATCGCAACCCAACCCCATTTATTTATCACAGAGGGGCCACGCTGCATAGAAGCCTGCATAAGGAGCTTTTACTTTAGAGAAAACAAGTCACACGTTAACACCTTTTGTCTTGAAAGAAAAACAGATCAACAGAAAGTTCAATGATACAAACAGCTTTTTATTGAAAAGTAAAAGTTTGCATTTGGCGCGCTTTGGCGCAATCAGTGAGATCTTTGTTGTTGCATGCGTGCTGATAATTTGCCAAACCTTGGCCGAGGTGGCTTGGCCGGCACACCCGCACCGTGGGCTCTTCGTGCCTGCTGCAGCACGCGTGCCACGGCTTCAGCACCGCTGCGTCTAAACAGCCACTATCTCGATTGTCGATGTCTGTGTACCCTGGTCGTGATACTGTGTTATGGTCTTGCAAAATATTTGCTTTGGAGAAAACTGGATAAAGTATCTGTGGAATCATTTTGTATAATTTATAAAATTTCCTGTGAGTGTGCAATTATCTCAAAGTGTTTAATTTTTAAAAGTTATCATGTACAGGAGTATAAAAGAACAACATCTAAGTAAGAATAAATCTAAGAATACACAAGATATTGACAAGTACAAATGGAGAACATTTTGAAAGAATATCTTCACTGAGCCTATAAGAAGGTTTTTATTATGTTGATTTCTGAAATTAAAATAAAATGAGACAGATATCCAACATCAGAATTTTGGAGGAAGCTGAAAATTTGTCTTTGAAAATTTATGCAAAGGCAAAGGATGAGAACAGGTAATATCATCTTTGAAAATAATCATTAAGGTCACTATTATCAATTTTGAACATATGTAATCATAGTAATTACAGCAGATTAAAGTTGTCCAGAAAATACATAGATTATCAGAATATGGCAGATTTTGGAACAGATTCATTTGCATGTGGGCTAATGGCAAATTTTCTTACTGTAGTTCAGTAAAAAAGCTATGGTTTTTCCTATAAATATCATCAGGTTAATTGGTTATTTGTAAGGGAAAAATAATCTTGACACCACACACAATAAAAAGACACAAAAATAACAATAACATACCAGGTGATTGTAGATCTAAAAGTAGAAAGCTCAACGGTAATATTTCCAGAGTATATCACGAAAAAAAACCATTAGTAAATTATGTTAGGTCACAAGAAACAAATTCCTTTCTTCAATAAACATCTTAAAGAAAATGAAAGGCAACCAGCACATGAGAGAATGAATGCATTTTCACTTAATCTATTTGAAGAACAACTCACTTGATATGAAATTTTTAAACTTCCTACTAATAATTAGAAAAGTGTAACCAAAGTCCATTTGAAAAGTGGTAAATCCTTGATCAATGCTTCAGAAAGGGCTATTTACAGATACTATGACCAGTACACACATAAAAAGGGATACAAGTCATCTAAAAGTTGAAGTCAAAACCACTGTAGATATAAAAACATGCACCAGATTAGCAAAACAATCAGGAGATTCCAAGTGTTAGCAGTGATGGAGAGTGTCTGAAAGTCTCATGTGTCTCTCATGGAAATCCAGTACTAATCAGACTGGGTCTCTATAATATAGCACAGCCCTGCCGTAGGACAACAGAAGGACCACAATCCCACAATGACTAGTTATTAATCATCTGTTAAGGAGAATTCAAAAACCTATACAACTTGAAGCATACAGGGCTATAAAACTTATGAATGAAACCTATTCAAGAAATTTAGCTCGAGGAGAAAGTCTAAGAAAGGAATATGGCTAGGAGCCGAACCTAGTAGGCTGCACCCAGGTGTGTAGGATATGTTGGACTCATTGCCCTCCCCATCACATGAGAGGTATCAATATACCTGGGGGCTATGTACATAGAAGGCTTCCTAAGTGGGGAGTACACTATCTGATGACTGTGAGAGGTGGTTCTGTCCAGGGCCATAAGGTTACATGTGGACTTTTCAAACTGGACCCTCATTATCTATAGAGGCTTTTGTCAGAAGGCTTTTGTCAGAAGATGGACATCCATTGTAGATATTTCAGAATTTGCACTGGGACTAAAAAGAAGAGTAATAAATACAAAGAATTTTGTTTAAAATAAGGATTTTATCTTCTTTAACTAGGGAGGCAGTACAATGCTTACACAGGTGAGACTGATTTAGTTCACTTCTGAGTATGGTTTCTAGAAACTGAGAGAGTAAATAAGACCCAAAATGTACAACAGATATAGTGAAATGAGAAAAAACTGCCCAAAAGGAAAGAGAAACTGGAATGAGGGAAAGGAGAAAAGAAGGAAGGGAAAACAAAATTAAGTATATATATATATATATATATATATACACACACGAGACAGTTAACATAGTTATGCTACTAACTGCTATTAGCTCATTGGAAAGAAAAGCTCATGGCTATACTGCATGATCAATTTTTCATGCCTATATCTTGTAATATGAGCAAGTACTTTGAAGGTAACAATGTACCATGTGCTAACCATTGTCACTCTCCTGCAATCTTGTTTTGAAATTTTATACCATTGTTTTTATTGTTTATTTTTCTTCTCTTTAAAATAAATTAAAATAAATACATAAGTAAAATAAGGACTTTGAGATGTGATTAATGAAAAGCAACAGTTGAAGGTCTTGTCAACTGAAAATCACTCACAATATTAAACGCCTTAGCAAAGGAAAGAAAATAACTCTACATTTCATAATCTAAAAAAACAGATTTACACTTTCACTTTTAATTTGAATCATTGAAATTGTAGTAATATAAGTGGACATTCCGATCAAGAGAATGGATTTTGACTATGTTAGACATAACAACAGGTAAGTATTTACTGTATTACCTGTTTATTTCATTATAGAGTGTTTTCAGATTCAATTTCATATGAGTAACCTACCAGTATTACTGCAGATAGGAAGTTATACTTAATAAAAAATTTTAAATTATTTTAAATGTAACATTTTTATTGGTTATAGATATTTTTCTGACTCAATTTGTATACCTGAATGATCGACCCAATTAATATATTAAAACCAAGCAGGTAAACAATATAAACAAATGTCTTCAGCTTGTGATCAATATCATGGAAAGTGAAACAAAAGAAATGGGTAGAAAGAAGCTTGCAAGGAGTGTGTTAAAATTTAGGAGAAAAAGTTCTCTCTGAAGTGAACTTTGAATGGAGACTTGAATGACAAAGGAAATCAGAGAGGAAAGTTTCATGGCCGTATCAGAAGGATAGCAAAGGCATCAGCCAGAAATGGATTAGTTTCATCTTTCAAAGACCTTCACAGCTGTGCTCTGTGAATGAGAAGACAGTGCTAGAAAAGTTAGCAGACAGATAACTGAAGGCTGTATCATAGAGGGCCTTTGTACCACTGAAGAAATTTATTTGAACACTCAGCAATCTGATCTTTGACAAAGGGATAAAAAAGTACTTGAGGAAAGGTAGTCTCTTTAACAAATGGTGCTGAGAAAACTGGTCAACCACATACAGAAGCCTGAGTCCAGACCCATACCTCTCACTGTCTACTAAACTAAAATCAAAGTAAATCAACAATCTAAGTGTTAAAACAGAAACACTTAATCTGCTGGAAGACAAAATAGATAAAATTCTTGAAAACATTAGCATAGGCAAGGACATTCTGAACAGAGTCCCAGTTGTACAAGAAATACCAACAAAAATCAACAAATGGGATCATATAAAACTGAAAAGCTTCTTCACTGCAAGCCAGGCATGGCGGCACACACCTGTGATCTCATCACTCTGGAGGCTCAGGCAGAAAGACTGCCACAAGTTTGAAGCCAACCAAGACAGCAGTGAGTCTAAGACGAGCTTGAACTACACAGCATGACTTTGTCTCAAACTCCACATGCCTCAGAATTGTTCTACATAGCAAAGGAAACCACCAACAGAGTAGAAAGAAAACCTATAGAATGGGAAAGAATTCTTGCCACCTACCTTTTGGAGAAAGGACTAATATCTAGAATATATAAATAACTCAAAAGCATGAGACCCTATAAAATAAAGGACCCAGGTGAAAAAATAAGCAACTGAAAAGAATAGACACTTCTCAGAAGAAATACAAATGACTGTTAAATACATGAAAAAATAATATTTCTGGTCATTACAGAAATTCAAATGAAAACAACACTGAGGCTCCATTTTGCCCTAGGAAAAATGGTTATTATTAAGAAATCAAATAGTAACAAATGACGGAGAGACTGTAGGAAAAAAGGAATTTTCTCTGTTGTTCGGGGAAATATAAACTAGTAAAACCACTATGGAAATCATAATAGAGATTTCTCAAAAAGTGAAAAACAGAACTACCATTTGACTCAACTATTTCTCTTCTAGGTATCTTCCCAGAAGAGTTTAAAGAAACATATTACAGTAATATATTCATACCTATGTTTACAAATGCACAATTCAAAATATCTAAATCTTGGAAGATTTATACCCATCACAGATGAATGCATAAAGGCAGGGTGATGTTTGTACAGTGGAGTACTACTCTGCTCTAAAGAAAGATAAACTTCAGTAGTTTGTAGGAAAATGGGTACCCCTAGACAATAATGTTAAGTGAAATGAATCAGATGCACAAACTTAATTATCATGTTTTCTCTTCTTTAAGAAATCCATAATATATAGAGCAAAATGAAAGATCAATAATTGAAAGAAGACAGATCTTTTTTAAGAGGGAAGGGTTTGAACAGGTGGAGGGAGAGAGAAGGAAGGGGGAGGAAATGGATGAAAAAGAATTAAGATGGGTCATGTACCTGTATCAACTCCCCCAGGCTCTGTAACCATTGTGTTCCACAAGATACACTAATAAAGTACAAACTGAAGAAAAGAATAAAATGAATACAATGCAAAGTAGATAAAGACTTAAAGTGGATTTGGGAAGAAAGTTTTGGAAGGAATTTATATGGTCCAGATTAAAATTGTAAAATATTTTCAATCTGTGTCGAGAATTAAACTGTGATTTACAGTGAAAGTATGAGGAAAATAAGTTTATTAATTGTGAACTCTAAGCCTTAAATTTGAGTGGGAAATTGATGATTCATACAGAGGCATTCTGATCACGAGTACTGGTGTGCTGGATTGGGGATGTGAAGGTGCAATAAAAGTTGATTTCCAAGTATTTTAAACTAAGAAACTGTGTAAGGTGGCTTCCATGAGACAAAAAGGAATCAAATGTCTCTAGGCATTGGGAAAATTTTCAAGAATTTGGTTTTCAGCATGCCATATTTTCATATTAGACATGAAACTGGAAATTTTGAGACAGCCCTTTGGTGTTTTTAAAAGTCTGCACTTCTAGGGAAATGTGAAGGGTTGTGTTACTTCTGCTGTGAACTTGCAATTTAACAGTACCTGCATGATCATATACACTCCGTGAATATTTGCTGTGTTAAGAAATTAATGAAGCATTTCCATCCTTTATTTTTTTATTTTAGTTTCCATGTAACCTTCTAATTAATTCGTTAATTAATCATCCAATCTTGCACCACATGAGAAATAATGATGACATAAACAAGAAGTTTGAATACTTCTCTCACTAAAATTTCCTTAAAGAGATTCTTAAATTAAAATCTTTCATATAAATTGAACAGCATTAAAATTTATGTACCATAATAATATCTCTGGAATAACTAAGAATTTTAAGTTTCTGGTACTAAACCTGTCTTCCAATGTTGAGCTCATTTATTTACTTATGTGTCATTCATTCATTGGTTTTTGGCAAATATTTGTTGAGTCTTGTCTCTACCCCATGAACTCTCTTGTATTAATGCTACTTGCATAGAAGACTAATATATCTGCCTATAGTCAGGGCTGGAGTCTGGTCACACTGCAAAAATAGCCAAGTGGCACTTTGAATTCAAGAGAATGGCAATGGCAAAAAAGGTGTCATGGAAGCACAAAATGAGAGAATCTAGGAACGTTCTGGAATTCTTCACGAAGTATTTGTAATATTTTCCATGAAATTTGGAACGAGTGCAAAAGGTAAGGCCAGGCAAAAGGAACAGCATCTAGTTGGCACATTACCCTACCAAAAAAAAAGTCTGTAACTAAACTGAAAATTTTGGTTGAAGAGGAAGAATAGAAAATAGGGAAAAAGAAAAAGATGAATAACTTACTTCAATAAATCAAGTGAATTCACAGAACTCTGGCAGTGACAGTTGGGAAATAGTTTCTGAATTTCAGATTTGGAAGTTTGGGAGGGCAATAATATCATTTACCTGGAAGTCTTGATATTACCATAACTCCAGGCTCATGTTCCATGGGGACAAAGAATAAAACTGCAGATGAAGGATGCAAGTAAATTTATTTAAACCTGTAAAGGTAAGGCATTAAAAGATATAGATACAGGGAAGTGAAGCTCCTGCTAGTCAGAGAATGTTCCAAGTAGAATATCCATGAGGATGTGTTATGGTTTGTATCTAGATGTACCCTCAAAGCCTCTTACAGTCATAGGTGTGACTTTTTGGAGAGCTTGGATCTAGGATGTGTGATGCTAGGATCTAGGATATGTCATGGGACTGATTCACCATGTGATGCTAGGATTACGGGCCCCCCACCTTGGGAGTGAGTGCTACCTGCCCAAAGGGCATGTAGCCTGGGTAGAATAAGGGACAGAAAGAGGCTGCTTGTCACTTGCTGCTTCTCTACCTCATTGTGTTGCTATTTTCTGCCTACCATAAACTATCTCTTCTTGGTCATACTCCTCTGCCATGCCACCTTGCCTTGGAGCCAGGTAATCGTGAACTGAAATCTCTATAAAATGTGAACTACAATAAACCTTTCCTCCCTTAACTTTGGCTATCAGATTTTTGTCTCACCAATGAGAAAATTAACTAAGACAAGGCTTTTATTTAGGAATTTATAAGTTTTGCAAGCGAGATCTGGCCTTTGTGAAGGCAACATAATCTGTACCCTGTAGAAGACTACATATATTTTAGGGTCCAATCTTTGTAGTATTTACAATCTCCATTCAGAACCGACATTCCCATGAGAAAACCCTGCCTTATCGTGTTCTGTAGAGATCTCAGACAGGTAAATAATACCTGGAAAACATTGTCATAAGATATTTGGGTGGAGATGACTCAGCTGACTCCATTCGGAGGCCAGTTTCCCTACTACCTGGTAAGATCTTAACTCAAGCTAGGGGTTTAGCTCAGCAGCACAGTGCCTGCCCAGTAAGTGCAAGGTCGTGAATTCAATTCTCCATAAAATAAACAAATAAAAGACCTTAACTCATATCTAACTCATATCTCCCTAATTCCTATTACAATGAGGAGAGTGGAACTTCCAGACAAAAATGTTTAGTAGGATTGATAGAGGGGAAGAAAATTTGAGGTTTCATCTTTAAACCATCATGATATCAATGATAGCTTAGCATATGATAATGAATGTGGCAATCCAGTAAAAGTGAGAAGAGGCTAGTGCAGAGACAGATAGTAATGATAATATTTAGATACAGAGGAAAAAGCATTTCTAAGAAACTGAGTAGAGAGAAATATAAACACAGAAGCAATGACATGCAGCTGAATGAACAGAGAGGACAGTGTTCTGAGGAGCCATGAATTGTCACATGATACAGTTGTATAGTAAAACATATAACATTTTAAACAACTCTGGATATAGTGAGGCAGGAGAAAGGAAACATATATAGTAGTTGTCCTGACATTAGTCAGAGTGATTTTTCAGAATTTTACTAGGACGGTGCATAGATCCTTGAACAATGCAATTCAAGAAAAAGCTCTTTGGGGAAAGTTTGAAAGGGACTTAAAAAGCTTCAGATTTAGCATCAGGAGATTAAGGAAAGTGGAGATCTTCAGTCTGTAGAAAGAATGAGTTGATGCAATTTCTCAAGTAGCCTTTATCTGAAGCACTCTTAAGTGGAGAGTTTTCTTTGGAATAAACCCTTGGAAGTCAAAAAGCTGAGACCAACACATTTCACTGGGAAATGCTATTTTCTACATTAGAAGTCAAGAATGTATTTGTCACAAGCAGAAGGCCAGGTAGGAGCTTGTGTGGGTGGGAAACAGTAGAAAGGAATTGTACAGACACTTACGTTACGTAAGGGGACGCCAAGACTTTCTACAGCAGATGTGAGGAGCGGCACAGGTGCAACTGGGCACAGTGCTGTGGAAAATAATGGGGTCCATCATTTCTTCTCAGTTTAATATGCAAATTGCACACAAGCTACATGAGGGCTGTTGCCATACTAATATTTTGGGTAAATGTTCAATTTACCCAAATTTCAATGCTCAATTTAAAGAACATCACTGTTCTCCCTAATATTGTGGTTTTTATTTTTGGAAAAAATATAAATATATATGACTATGTCTGCAGATTACTTAAAGGTAGTATCTTATAGAGGATAACTTTCACCACTGGTTAGTAAATGAATAATGAAATATCCCTGCAATATTGCTTAGAAGTTTCAATTATTGATGCATTTTTATATTTTTAGAAAAAAATGGTATGAATAGTATAAACTCACATTTCATGTTTGATGATTTATAAGCCTGGAAGGAAAACTAACAGAATCATTATTTACTATTTTTTAAGTTATTTATTTTTTATTTTAAAGATAAAAGAATATAAACTGGAATAACACAAAAACAATAAGGAAATACACAAATTATGGGGAAGATGGTAGAGGACTGACAGTGCTGTTTTACATAATATCTTCATATTTGCTACTCAGTTATCTCTAAAACAAGGAAATACACAATTATACAGAAGATAGTAGGGGACTGACAATGGCTGTTGTAACACATAATGTTATCTTTGCATTTCTTACTCAGTTATAACTCAGTATAATGCATAAATGATAAATGAAACACAGAATTATAGAGCAGATATTGGGGAATTAAAAATGGATGCTGTATTACACAATGATGTCTTCACTATTGTTACTTAATTATACAAATGATGGCACATTCGATTAATCAAACAGTTTTCTCCACCCTCATCTCCATTGTTCTCCCACCCAATCAATCATCTTCTCTCTGACGATAACTGTGTTTTTAGTTTATTTACTTCCTCAGGCTCTTACACTGGGGAGGCACAAGGCTGCTTCAAATCATGCTGTAACAAACATGGGTGCACTCAAATTACTATGGCACTAGGTGGAAAAGCACCCATCCTCAAAGATGGTACATAGGTAGGGAACCAGATATCCTATGGTCATATTCGACTGATAGGCCCATGAGGCTCTTGGGGGTCCAGTCCAGTCTGTGGATTCATGCCATGGACCACTGGGCCCCACCTCAATGAGGCATTCCCCAGGACCCATAACAGTTTGTGTGGTTGCACTCGCAGACTGCTGGGTTCCATCTGAATGAGGTGCTCCCAGGGGGCCCAGTTGAGTTCTTGGGGTCGCCCCTGAGCACTGCCAGGCTCCGCCCCAGACAGGTGCTCCCAGGGACCCAATCCAGTCAGTGGGGTTGTCCCCACAGACCACCAGGTTCCTCCCCAGTGAAGTGCTCCAAGAGGCCCAGTGAAGTCCTTGGGGTCACCCCGAGGAGCGCCAGGCTCCACCCAGTGAGGCACTCCCAGGAACCTGAACCAGTCTTTGGGGTTGCCCCCACAGACTGCTGGGTTCCGCCCAAACAAGGCACTCCAGGGGACCCAGTCAAGCCCTTGGGGTCACCCCTGAGGACTGCTGGGCTCCACTCCACCCCTATGAGGTGCTCCTGTGGGCTCAGTTGAGTCTATGGGGTTGCTCCCTCAGACCTCCAGGCTCTGACCCAGTGAGGTGCTCCTGGGGGCCTGGTCTAATCGATCTCCAGTGCTGCTGCTCCCCGCCCTTACAGCTGGGCACTGGGTGCACTTACGATGCTGGGCACAAGTGGTGTGAGGTCTACCCCACCCGTGCTTACTGATGTAGGTCAGGGTGTGTGCTAAGTTTAGTTATTAGTTCTAGGACAGAATTGGAGGATTTTCTCAGCTCTTCTATGCAGAGTATGTTGTTGTCTCTTGGACTCCAGGACTGCTGCTTTTTGTGTAATTTGTTGCTATGGGTTCATACAAGGTTCATATATGTAAGTAGTATGGAGTCCCTCTTGGTGCTCATATTAGTAGTTCAGAGTGAGTCCTGAAGCCTGTGGACTCAGCCCGTTGCTGTCAGGATCACATGTTGAGCACATACAGGCCACCAAGGCTCAAGGTACTCACAGAGGGAGTTCAGGGTGGGACCTGAAGCCTGGTAACTCGACTCATGCTTCCTGCTTGGTGTTGGAATGAGAAGGGTCTGGGGCCGTGTGTTCCACCTCCATCTGCCCTCTCTTACTGTTGTGCTCCAGTTTCCATTTGTTCTTTGGCTGGATCCCTGGGAATTGCTGTGGCCCTGGGGTCGCTGCCGCTGCTCTCTGCTGCTCTCTGCTGGTAGTTGCTCACACATTGCAGAGGTAGGAGGCCACAGCCTCGGGGCAGGCGTAGAGCTGGGTGTGGTGGGTTGTATACTGGTGGCTTTGACTCTGCCTTGCCTCAGGGTGCTGATTAGAAAGGTTGCTGCAGAGTGGGGACTCTGCTTCAGGGGCTGTTGTAACTTTCCATCCTCACACTGAGCACCACTGCCTCTTTTCCACGCTGTGCTTTCCGTACTCCGGCTTTGGCCCAGCTCTCAGAACTCCATTCTCCCCTGGCCAAGTCGGGAGGCTCCCATAAGCATGGGCCTCCAAAGCTGAAGCTGCGAGTGCCAGAATGAGGGAGCAGGAAGAGGGTGTGTATGGAGCGGTGGCTCCCTCCTTCTCCGCCTTCTCTTCCTCTAACTGCGCCAGGGTGGCCCTCCGAGTTTCTCCTCCAGGAGAGGCCTTGTTTGCTCTTTCTGAGGGCTTCAATTCTCATTTCAGATCCTTCCTGGGTCCAGGGGACCTACTTCTCTCCCTTTAGACTCTTTCATGTTGCAATATTGCACTGTCTGGGTGGCAATCCTGTGGGAGGATCTTTCTCTGCTGCTTACCTGGTCACCATCTTCCTGAAGTCTGTCCATTATTTACTATTTATAAGGTACCATAACTTCTACATTCTGGGAACAAATGAAGGGTGAAAATTTAATTCAGTAGTAACAAGTATAAATTTACAGTTATTTTTGTAATCAAACAAAATTATATAAATTAAATCATCCTGATAATTCTGGTGTACCATGTATTTTTATGGACTCCATTAATATAAAAATGTCAAAAGTTTTGTCTTCTGTGCTACACATAAACAATGAATCTAGACTATATTTTATGAAGCTAAGACTGACCTTTCATAACTAATGGTTTGGGATTTATTCTTTAACATTCTTCTATATAAATGTACTGAGTGAGTGACAGATATTTAAAAAGGAACTGAAGGTCTTCCTCTTAGACAGATTTATGATGGACTTTACTATGCTTCCAAGAAAGAAACAAATATCTTCAAGGATGATCTTCCTGTGTATAAATTTAGCTATTATTGATTACATTATACTCTCGTGGAAGTAACTAATACCTCAGCTGATGGCAAATGTAAGTAAGATGGTCTGATTATTTCACTTTGAATTTTCAAAGGCACACAGTCAAGATTAAATTTAGCCAGCTAAAAATAAAATAATGGAAAAAGGTGTCATCAGCTGATTTAATAAAAATAGAAATGTTTTCATTACTTCAACAATAATGAAAATATATTTCAGTAAAGAAGATCTCAACACTCCATTTTTCAACATTATTTTGGAAACAGATCATAGAGTGATAATGTAAGATGATCAAATGGAAAACACAGGAAATAAAAATTAGACATTCAAAGCAATTCATGGATAAGGCATAATAGAACCTGGAAACTAAATCTATGCTTTATAGATATTTATTATTAATTACACACAAATTTGCCAAAGACTGTTTTCATTAAGGCTTACATGAAAACAAAGTGTACATGTAAATATACATGTATATCTATACACTATAAAATACATGAAAATACATGTCCAATTCATTTATGATTGTGTGCAAATACGTGTACTTACAGTGCATATACTTTTAAAACTCAGTCACAATAAATTGAAATAAAGAAAACAAGTCAGTGATCTTATAGTTGTAGTAAAAAGTGAAATAAAGAAACACTTTCTAAATCTTATAACACATTGTACAGCACTGAACTTAATTTACTTTGGCATATTATGAACTTTTACAGAAATACCTGTTATTATGGCTGTAAGAAAAATTACTACAAATACTTTTTCATTGGTATTTTGCTTTGCATTTAAAAAAAATCTCTAAAGAACAATGGAAACAAAAAATATACTGTAACCTGGTGTGAAGTTCAGCACCAGTTGTAATTTGGTATAGTGCTTTTGAATATTGTGGGGCTGATCATTTCTTTTCAATTCAATAAAAGAAAAATTGCATACAATCTAAATTAGGGCCAATGTGTCATGAATATTTTGGTTAAATAGTCAAATGGACCAAATTCCAGTGCTCAATTTAAAAATCAAAATCTGTGCCATTTTATATCAAACACTGTTGCATAAATTTAGTTTTAAAAATTATTCCCAGCTGTAAAACATCAGACACAATCAAAACTCCACAGTTAATATTAAATGTATAATTTCTTTATTCTGATATTGAGATCAATGTACTAACTTAGTTTTTATTTCTTACACAAAACAAAAATATATGAAAGAGATATCATGAAAAGAGGACAACTGAAAATTAAAAGTGCTGTGGGCCCCACGGCTGCTTTGCTGAGGGCCTCGCAGCTGCTCCGCAGTGGGCCCCACGGTTGCTCCGCTGTGGGCCCTGTGGCTGCTCTGCTGAGGGCCCCGCTGAGGGTGCCTCACGGACTGGACCCACCCCTACCCATAGCACAGCGACGGGGTGGAGCTGGGTGGTCCGCTGTGAGCATAAGTGCTTTTCCACCTCCGACCATGGCAGTTTGTATACACTCATGTATGTTATAGTATGGTCTGAGGCAGCTATATCTCTTCCCAAGGCGAGAGTCCAGGGGTATAGATAAACCCAGGAGTACAGTTATTATCACAGGGAAGATGACTGATTGAGTGGTAGGGCAACGGAGTTGAGGGAGGAGAAAAATTGAATGATCAAATGGGCCATCATCTGTGTAACTGTGTAACAAAGGTGAAGGTAACATTAAGTAGAACAGCATCCAGGGCTAATTCCCTTCTGTGTTCTCTATAATTCTATATTTCCTCAATTGTTTTTGTGTTAACAGAAGTGAAGGGGGCTGGGGATATAGCTCAGTGGAATAAGCGCTTGCCTAGCAAGCGCAGGGTCCTGAGTTCGATCCCCAGTACCGCAAAAAAAAAAAAACAGAAGTGAAGATAACTTTATATTATACAGCATCCAGTGCAGATTCCTTACTATCTTCTCTATAATTTGGTATTTCCTTTAATGTTTTTGTGTTAACTAATATGAAGACAACAGTGTGTAGTACAACATCCAATGGTAATTCCCTACTGTATTCTGTATAATTTTGTATTTTCTGTATTGTTTATGGCTTATTCTGGTTCATGTGTCTCCATTCTTTTCTCTTTAAAATAAAATTAAAAAAAAAGAAAATTAAAAGTGGACATTTAAGGCTTCAAATAATATTGTTAGCTTTACAGAAATCTCCACAGAAGAAAATAATTGTTGGTCATATGATTTTGATCTACTAACAGATTTTCCTGTAAGTAGTTTACTTATTTAAAAGGATATCACAGAGCACTTTGACACATTTATGTTATGCTACCTGTAATACATTCATTTTTTAAAATGAAGTTTATAGCCTAGAATTCTGAAAAGTGCTTGGCATAGAAACAGCCATAAAATGTGCTTCCTCAGTGTGTGTTGAGGGCTTAATGGGATGTTCTCATCTAGCTTTGGTACCTCCAAACTAACCATCCACAGTGATCATCTTTCTCCCTCCTATCAGGCCACAGGAACCTACCTTAATTCCTCCTGCACTTTTAAGATTTCCCACTCTGGGACACTTGACATGAAGGGTCCTTCTCTTCTTTCTAGTCTATGACATTTACAGGTAGTTGCCTATTTAGTGTCTGTCTCATCTTAGTTGTTCAAAATTTTGTTTCAGGGTGGAGATTATATTCACATTAGGGCAAATATATTAAAATGAGTCTGTACTTCCTTGAATTCTTTTGCCACTTGTGTTCACATACTTCTAAGTTATGAAGATAAGCAAAAATCTGTTGAGCATTTTGGGGGGTATGGCTTCTGCCCAACTAATGGCAGACTACAGAAGCAATTTATTTACTGCATTTGCTTTAAATAGGGGTAGAAAGAAATTATTGCAGGAAGTTTTGAAAAAGATGAAGGAAGATTCAGTCAGGTTAAAACTGTTGCCTTGGAAAAGCCAGACAATAAAGAAGGCATGCATAGGATCTATAGTTTGTTGATATAAGAAAAAGTATAATAACTTCATGCAAGAGTTCCAGAAAACAAATCACTTTTCCCAGAACAATGAATTTGGTTTCATTAGCATTGATTATAAGGTGCCTATAAAACTGTAAGGGGCCAAATGCAATCATGATTATTGGGAAATTGTTCATTGTAGATTGGAACTAAGATAAGTTCTCAGAAGATAAAAATATATTTGAGGACATAGGGGCCACTGAATGCCTTTAGGGTAGAGAAAATGGGTGAAAAAGAAAAGGCTTAGGAGAAACCTTTGGGAAACTCCATCTTGAAGGAATGAAGATCTAAGATGAGTGAGGAGAAATTACCAAGGAGTAAAAGACAGAAGTAAATCAGAGCAATAATTCCTCAGAATACAGTGTCTTATTGTATCCCAAGTTACTTTTCTCTCACTGCTGAGACAAAATACTGGACACCCAAAGTGAAAGGGGGGAAGGTTTACATACCTCATAGTTTGTAGAGGCTTTAGTCCATAACCAGCTGGCTCCAAGGCACTGTGGCACAGCAGACAGGCATCACAGAGGAAAAATGAGTCATGGAAGGCAGAAGGTAGCAAAGCAAGCAAGAGACAAAACAAGCCTCCTTCTGTCCCTTGTACTGTATCCAGGCTACTGGAATTAGGGTAGTGCCAAACCAGTCAATGGACTGATTTAGTAATCACCCAGCCTTAACCCTAGCATTGCATTGGTTTTTTGAGACAAGTTCTCACTATGTGTTTCAGATTGGCTTTGAACTCACTATATAGCCCATCCTGGCCTTGAACTTGTGGATCTCCTGCCTCAGCCTCCCAGTTGTTAGGATTACAGGTGTATGTTTTCATGCCAGGATGTTTTCTCTTCTTAGTAGGAATCATCTACTTCGTTGGTGTTACAGTTTGCATCTAGATCTTCCCCTGAAGCTTAATTCAGTCAGAGGTGATTGAATCTAGGGCGTGTGCTGCTGGGAGTATGGGTGTGTGATGCTTAAAACACTGACTGGTTTGGCATAGTTCTGAGAAGGCTGCCCTGAGTGGGAGTGCTGTGTACCATAAGGATATGTAGCCTGGATACATTATAAAGGGCAGAAGGAGGATCGTTGTTTCCAGCTCACCTCCTGTTTGCATGCTGCCTTCTTCCTACCTGCTCTGCCCATCTGTGATGCCACCCTGCCTTGGGGCAAGCCAACTATAAACAAACCTCTACAAACTGTTAGCTACACAGTTTCCTCCTTTAAATTTTGGTGTTGGGTATTTTGTCTCAGCAATGAGAAAAGTAACAAACACAATTGGTTTTCTTTAGGTTTGTCTTCCTTAGTTGTATGTGCAAGTGTACTCTACTACACACAGGGATTTTTAAATGTTTTCAAATGGGCTTTGGTGAACTGCTTGTAACACCATTTTGGAATGACTGTGTCTTAAAAGATGCATATGTTGAAATTTGTTTTATATTAATTTTGACAACACTTGAGAGTTTTCCATTATACCAAATATTTCTCAACAATCTATATTATCCACTTTTAACTGTACCAATTTAGTGAGTTTGTATCATATGTCCTTGTGGTCTTTGCACTTCTTTGATGACCAGTGCAATTCAGTACATGTTCATGGTTAGTATATGATTTAGTACATACTCACATTGACTATTTGGATTTTATTATTTCATTTATATCTATTCCAGCTATTTGTATTTCTTTCCATTGGACTTATGTTTTTACTATTGATTTGTAAATGTTATTTATTAGCACATAAATTCTCTTCTGTTACATCTATTGTATAATCTTCTGTTGTGAGTTGCTTTTCATTCTGGCATGGCATGTTTGAGAGAATGGACCTTCTTATTCTTAAAGAATTGTGAACTGTCATGTTAGTTATCATTACTCCCATTTAAGAAATCTACTATATCTCATAAAAACACATATTTCTAAAATATTAAATTATTCTGTAATTGTTGTGTATGTTGTACAGGAATCTACACCTACACACACACAAGCTGAACCTAGCTATTTCAGCTTTGCTTGCAAAATATCAATGTATATTATTCTTACTATTGCAATAGCAAGCAGAAACACCAAAATGACACACAGAAGTTGAAGGCAGACTTCCTTATGTTGACAGGCACTGACTGGGGACATTCCCAGAATATCAGGCCCTGATCGCTGGTGGTCTAGGGCTTATATGAAATAAGCAAGCAGGAAGTACAGAGGCAGAATGGCTTGATATTAGGGGACTGGTTTACATAATATGCTTTATAGCGACCATATATATATATGTTCACTGTATATATCATAGTGACCAACCATTTCTAAGAGACAGAAGCAGCTGTAATTGGAATGGGAACTATTCCAGGAGAAATAAGAAACTGAAATATACTGGCTGGGGACACATTTTCTGTTAAATTTTTCCCCCTCTTTTAGTTTTTCTGGCAAATCTTTGGAAGGTATATTATGTGTGATCTTCTGAGACAAGCCCTAACTGGAAGCATTAACATTAGGTTGCCAGTGATCATAGGATGGGCTTTAACCAAGCTTTTTCCTAAATTGTTTTAGGAAGAGATATAACTTAGGCCTGTCTGTTCTGTAATATTACTCTGCCAAGGTAGTTAGGGAGTTAATTTGATTAACAAAGTGTCCGATGTGCCTTGGATATTCATAAAATCTCAGTCAAGTGTTCAGTTGTTCTATTCTCTTGGGGCAACTGTTCATAGAGTTTAAGGCAAAAAATACAGCTAGTAGAGGGCAGAGAAGCAATGATTGGGGTAACCAGCCTGAAAAGACACAAAAATCAAGGGGAATAGGTACGGAGCAATCCTGTGAACAATCCTCAGGCTTCAGCTGTGCGTGTACTGCTTAGCATTCAGAGTGACCATGGCAGAGCTTTGAGCATGTTGTCTCCTCAGAGTGAGCCTCAGAGGAGCTGTTGAAATAAATTTTCCAGCAGATCTAAGGCTGTATTTCTGAAACTTGTAGAAGTAGTTATAATGTACCTGGGTTATACGTGTATGCAGGAATTTCTACAGATATAGCTGGTCTTTTAACTGCTTACAAGCTATATATAGTTTTTATTTAATCTAATTTTTAAGTTACCTCTGCTACCAATGCAGGCCTTTTGGTGCTGCCATTGATCAAGGGTAGGCCATATCTAGGGATGATTTTTTTTTACAGCAGGACCATATAAGCATTGACTGCCTTCTCAGTATGGGTAGGGGATGGGAGTTAGGGGCCAGTGGCATAGATGCTGAACCCTAAGCTGGCTGCAAGGGTATGGATGCCAGTGCAGCAGCTAAAGCTTGTGGAATGTATGGTAAAGGTTGGACTGGTGGCTGGGGTTCATGTTTCAGCCCTTAGCAACCAGATCAAAATATTTGAACAGGTTGGCCACTGGACTTTCCCAGGGGCTAACTGTCTGAGCAAGAATCATTGCTTTGTGAACTCAAGGACCCTAAATTTATAGAAACTAGCAGCTTCAAGAAATTTGTGGAGCTGTTTTTCTTGTAACAAAATTCTTCCAGAGATTGCAACAGTTGTTTTTTTTTTTTTTTTAATTTTCAGCAGGCAGCTTGGATATTCTCAATCAGAAGTGCAGTGATCTTCTCCAAAGAGTACAAACAAGTTTTTGAAACTCCCAAAGTTTCAGTCCAGATCAGTTAACGTTTGAGTTTAAGAATTGAGTTCTTTGTGAAGAGGGACTGTCTGACAGGAGCCAACAAAAGGCAGAAGAAGGCATTCTTTAGGCCCAAGGAAGTGTACGGGCAGGCTGCGAGTAGGAGAAGCCTGAGGGAAGGGGTATGGAGGACAATTGTGGTGGCATTGGCAGCTCAGAAATCTTAGAGTGGCTTTACAGGCAGGAGAGGTATATTTCAGCAGTTTGAAAATCTATAACCATGTCACAGTTTTGAAACCTCTAGAACAGTCCAAAATGAGTGTTTGTGTTGGGGCCACAAAACGTAAAGTGAAGGCTGTGTTGTTGATGGCATGGAGATCTTACCCAAGGTGATTAACAGTCTGTCAGGCTGATGATGTGTAACTGGATGCTGTTTGTGCTTCCCATGACATCTGACAGCAATGAGGGCATGGAAGAGTGACATGGCTGATGGCCAGGCCCAGAGGTGAATCTTTAGTCTATACCTCTGGAGGAGAGTTTTCAGAACTTCAGGACTATGGTTATCTGTCTCAGGCTGATGCAGGTGTCACTTTTCCTCAGGGAACAGTCAAAGTTCAAAGTACAGAATTCAATGAAAGGGAGGCTGACTGGCTTGGTGTGAAGCAGATGTCCTCCTAAGCTGTAAGTTTGTGCCTGGAGGAAAGGGAAAAGGCAAGAGTCCTAGTTGTCCTGGTGATGGTACCTTTTTGATAGAGGAGACTTTTAAGGCAGAAAGTTCTACTTTACTGTCCAGGAAAATCACAGGTTTGTTCCTGAGTTTTACAATGATCGTGGACTCTGAGGGCCTCATTTGTAGAGCTGGATCGGTCGTAGCTATTCAGGCAAGACAGGGTGTAGCTCATTTGTCAAGGGTGGAAGTTTAATCTTTCCTCAGTCAAAATATGAAACTTAGAAGGAACTGTTGGCATTCAACTCTGGTGGACATTAGATGACACCAATTGACCAGGATAAGTGCATCTGGGGAAGGGGGCTGTGTGGCCAACTGCAGGCAGTGTCTAGCTGGAACCAGTACAGTTGGCTGGAAGTAGATGAATTGGGAGTGGGGAGGGAATCTATAGGTGTTGGCGGCAGCTGTGGCAGCTGTGGAGTGTGCCAAGTTGAAATTCTCAGGAACAATGGGACTACTTTTCCTTTTTGTTTTGCTTTGAGATGTAGGACACAGGAGTAGAGCCATGGTGGGAGACTCTGACACAGACTGAGCCAGGAGTCAGCATAAAGAAATTGCTCAGCATGACCTTGTTCACTGGACTCTGTCACCTTGATCCAAACTAGGACAATTTTAATAACAGGTGTCCCTTCAGATGGCCAGTTGGGGCAAAGATTTGACCATTCAATTTCACAAAAAGCACAGAGCTTTTGAGATGTTACTTTCATTTTACAGTAGTACTCAATGGACAATTTTAACATCCAAGACTGTGGGTTTACTCTGGCTTGTACCCATCCTATCTCCTTACAGTGAATGTTGTATACTCTTGAATGATGGCAACACAAAGAGTGGGTGCTCCTCAGAGACAAAGTTCGGATGCCCACCTGGCCATGCCCCTCATTGGAATTTAGGTATGACTTAACCAAAGAGGGTGAGCTGAGCAGGATTGATGACAGACTAATTGAAGTCCCCCAGGGTCTTAGAAGAATCAAGCAGTCAGACAGACAGACAGACAGACAGATTGCATCTTCCTCCTTTTGGAGTCTGATGTGAGCCACTCAAGTGGAGAGCCAGGGACCCTCCTCCAGACCTCTGAGGAGACTCAAAAAGTCTTCAGGGCTTGTCTTCCCATTGAAACCCAGAGAACTCCTTGCTCCATCTGTGAAGGCTCCGTCTCTGAAAAGGTCAGCACAGTTGGTCTTTCTGGCTGACACAACAGATGCAACAGGAAGCGGAGACACCAAAATGACACCCAGGATTTAGAGTCAGATTTATTTACATTGATGGGCACTGACTGGGATCCTTCTTAGAATATCAGACCCTGACCTCTGATGGTCTACAGCTCATATAAGATAAGCAAGCAGGAAGTACAGAGGCAGAATGGCTTGTCAAATGGGGATTGGTTTAAACAATGTGCATCACAGTGACCAGCAAGGCATCGCTGTAACCAGCTGTTTCTAAGAGACCAGAAGGAACCAAAACTGTATCAGGAACTACTACTTGGGCAACTAAGAAACTGAACTATACTGACTGGGGGGTAGCATTTGCTGTTAAAGTAAAGAAGCCACTTTTTTCAGGGCCAAACTTAAACTTTTGAAACCTTCTCATAATTGTATGAAAGAAAGTAATATTGCGATAAGGCAAGAATATGCCATCCTAAAACCTACTATATAGAGATAATTAAAATGGTACACAGATGATCACTCATTAAGTTTGCATTCTCACTACCCAGATCCAGAAAAACCATGACTCACAAAGACAACTTGCCATAGAATAAAAGGATGCAATGGTTGAACAGCAGACCAGAGAGACACTTAAAAGAAACATATTTAGTGAGAGTTTTCACAGGAAATGAGAAACACTGTATCAAATTTCTCAACTCTTGTTTTGTCTATTAGTATCTTTAGTAAATTTCTAACAAAATTCACATAATAAAGAATATTGATTTGAAGTTATACAAAATAACTGAAGATAGCAGCGCTAGCTCTTCTTCAAGTTCTTGCACATAGAGAATATCACTTAATGAAGTGATAGCATCTAAGTGGCCTCAATAGTAAAGATTTCATATTTCATATTTGTGTTCCCAAACTGGGTAGTCTAATACAATATGTACATTCAAAATTAACTTTTATGGACCAAAATAAGAAACAGCATGCCACCAGTAGATTTATATATAAGTTCCAGTATATACCTTTGTCCAACACATAAATTAATCTAAAATTTATTTGATATCCCGGGATATTTTTATAACAAATAAATGAAGAACATTAAATTCATGTTGCTTAAAGTGTGAAGTAAGTACCATTTATGGTTCAAATTATCTGTAACATGCAAATAAATAGAAGGGAAATGCATTCTCAAAATCTCTTTCTCCAAACACCTATAGATAACTAGTAAAAGAATCAAATGAGTTTATTAGACATTTCTTTTAACATTTAACATCCAGGCATTTTAATATTTTAATTTTAATTTTAATTCTATAGCTCAGTTACTACTAATTCTTAACTTGTTTAGATAGAAAAAGAAAAATCAGTGTTGCCTATATAATTTAATAAAAATTATATGAACTTACTCATATGTTCTCTGTTTTATACTTTATTCCAATAGTGAAAAGTAGCTTGTCTTCTATGACATGCACCATAGGCAAAAATTAGAGAATATCCTCAAGAAATATCCTCAGCTCTGTAGTTTTTAAGGATAGTCAGTTAAAATCCTATTCTTTATTGTAGATAAGGAAAGCTCTTTTGGGGCCATGTGCCTGCTTATATATTGTAAACACTAAGGGGTATGTTATATTGTTCATGGACAAGTCAATACAAACACTTATTTTGGTCCCACAAAATAAAATTTTCCCAATTCCAAAGGAGTGGTATTTTCCTGATTCTGGTGGTTTCTTTCTGTGACATTGGCAGAGAAACAATATACCAGCTTATCACAGAAAAGATTATATTCTTTTAGATATTCAAACTTAGTCTTACCATACAACTTTAAAAGGGATTGTCAAGTAAAACTATCTCTTTAACCATATCCAGGATTATGGGAGACACTTAATAACCTGTAACAAATCTCTTTGTATTTGAAATACTATGGATGTTTTTGCTTTCAAATTGTTCTCTGAATATGAGCATTGTAGGAATTAAATGTGATTTAAGTGTTTAACACAGTGTCTTAGTTATTATTTTTGAGACAAAATATAAACACTCAAAGTTAAAGAAAGAAAGGTCTATTTCAGCTCACAGTTTGTAGAGGTTTCTGTCCACAGCTGACTGGCTCCAACGCAGTGTGGCATGGCAGTGGGAATGGCTGGGAGTGCCCCAGAGGAGAAACTGCTCATGAATGAGTAGGTGGGAGGAAACACACCAAGAAGCAAGCTGCAGCAGCACCAACTAGTAGCAGAAGCAGCCTTCCTGTCCATTTATATTTCATCCGGGCTACCCACCATAGTGGCGGAGGGAGGGTCCTTAATCTCACCATCACACTCTCCCTGTATCACACCCTAGATCTAGGCAGCCCCGAAAGGCCCCACCTATGAGTGCATGAGGCTTTATCAGGACATCTAGGTACAAACTGTAACACATGCTAACTGGGAAATAGTGTTAGCTGAGGCTAGTGAGTATCATGATTAGGGAGAAGTCTTCAAACATGCATAAGGCATGAGCTACAGTTTATCAATTGTAAATTAAATATGTTTTGAGCAAGATTAAAATCAAACTTAATTCCTGGGAATTTTTACATACTACTGGCTAACTTTTTAAATTCCTCTTTTTTTATAATATTTCTTAATTTTTTTACTCGTACATATTCATAATACATGATCCCATTCTTCCCAAGGTACTGGTAAATGTACATAACACATGTTAATTCTTTTCTCATCATTTCTCCTCCCCTATCCCCACTCCCTCGATCTCTGGTCTGAGAAAGATGTATCTCTTGCTTCCTTTTGCAATTTACTTTGATTTAGTCACAAAGCTCTTCTCTTGCTTTAATATTTAAGGCCCTGATGTCATTTGCCCTCCCGTGTAATTCAGAGCATATGGAAACTTCATTTATGATAGCAGACCTTAAAACAGAGCATAGACTATATGTCATGCTTGATGATTCAATGAAAAACCACAACTTCTTTTTGGAAATACCTCAAACTTATTTATCTAAATATGGCCTTAAAGGCAGAAAAGGTACTCTGTTCTAAGGATAAAGTGAAATTTTTAGACCAGAATAAAATCATTCAATTCTAGTTCATTCCTCTCATATTGGTTTTCATGATTATGAAAATGTATGCATGGTAGGGTGACAATATGAGATTCTGAGCACTGGAATCCCCCTTTCTTATGATTGTGTAGCAGCATCATAACCCAGGGCCTGCTCTAATGGCTTACAAAAGCCACCACTGCTGTATATATTTGATCTCATCCACATCATCACAGAGCAAACTGTCTACCCATTGTCATCACCTTACAATTGATCCTGTAACAGCGCTTGAGGAAAAGTACTGCAAATCCAAATTTACCCAGGGGTCTGAGACTCACAGATAAAATGATAGAAAATTCCAAAGTGAAACATTGAAAACAAGCTTATGGAAAATAAATCTGAATGAGTGAATGATAGGGTGATTTTTCCTTTATGCATTTTATTTTTGACCTTTTAAAAAAATAGTACCATGGGCAAACTCAGGGCCTATCAGGTCATCAGTAAACATCACCATGAAGCTACACTTCCAGCTCCTGAAATGCTGTTTTCCCTTAGCATCTCACACACATGCCACTGTAGGGCTTTCCCAACCCTCTCATTATTTTCATGAGCTGAGCAGATGGGCATTTCTGATCCTACTCTTCACAACTACTATCATCAAGCCTGTTCAAGTTTTCCCTCCACTCAACATAGAAAATAAATGTCATACAGGAATGCCCTGCTTGAAGTCAAATTTCTCTCCATGGAAAAGTTAAATAATAGCTTTGGGGAAAAAACTGTCACTGTATTGAGAAATGGAGAATCGACAGAGGAAAGGTATTTCCACATTACTAATGTGAATTGTATAAGAAAAACTACAAATAATTTATGTATTTCCTTTAATATTCATATAAAACAAAAGAATAGTAATAGTGATCTGAGGGCCGACTCATGGTATGAGAACTACAGTTCACTGTACTGTAATGTGTCGGTTATTCATAGACTTCTACCATTTCATTAAAGACAATTAAGCCACAATTGAAGTCACAGTTACACAGGGTTGGAAAGCTGTCCAGATGTCTTTTGGCTCCAAAGTCAACTTATTTCTACTTTTCTATGCCATGCCAAGAATTATTTCTCAGATTAATGCAGAATATCAACCTGAACTGAGCAGCTTCATTCACAAATCCTTTCAATTTACATTAATCTAAAATATACTAAGCATTGTCATGCAGCTAAAATCCTAGGATAAAAAAATGAATTAATTTCAGTTCCTGATATTGAGGACATCGCTGTCAAACGCAATTGTGGAAATAGAAAAATCCTTTCCTAGTTACTTAGATTAACCTGGAAAAGAAACTTCAAAACACCTTCCATTTGAGTGCTTTAAAAAGTGCGGGCATCATTCGGGTGACACCCATGCAGATTGGGTAGGGGCTGGTACGTTCAGCAACAATAAATATCTATTTTTATCACAATTTGAATTCATCAATGATTTGTACAAAGTTGTTCATTTGATCAATATATTGCTTTCATGTACAAGTATTATTGAACAACAAAGTGAAGGCCGAGTTATCGCTCAACAGCACAGCACCTACTTGCAAGAGCTAGGTACCAAAAACAGAGACAGAGTGAAGTAATCTCTTCCACAACACTTATAGCAAGAATACACACACACAAGTGTGTGTGCATATGTGTGATCAATAGTATGTGTGTGTTCATCCACCACTGAGGCTCTCTACTTAAATCTAATTTCTATAAATAAATCCTCTTCAGTAAACTACTCCGATTTTACTCCACGCTCTTAGTTCATGAAGACATTTCAATGCTTGTCCACTATCTCCCTCATTCTCAAGCATTTTGTGTACAGTTCTCAGATGACACCAATTATAAAATATCTTGAAGGTAAAATTCATTCTTTCACTCACTTTCAAATCATACTTTTCTAGAAGAAATGAAGCAGAATAAAGAAAAAGAAGCATAGACATTTATCTGAAGAAGTAAAAAAAATCACAGAATAATCCACTTATGAGCCATTAAGGGGTGAAAGATCAATACAGGTTAAAAGGATATCTGAAAATATTCCACACATAATAAAAACCAGGGAGAAGGGGCAGAGGAGGTGAGAAAGGATTATTCAATTGGTGGAAAATACAATTCAAGATTCTTAGACTAAAACATAAGATAAACTTAGGAAAAAAGAAGAAGGGTAAATGTATGGGTCAGAGTATGAGCTGGGATAGATTATATTTAATCCAATAAGGTGGGGATGTTCAAGTATTTTAGTAGTGAAAATTGCTTTAAAATACCATTCGATATTCTATATATGAAGTAGAAAAAGTAGAATTCCAGTAGTTCGAATAGTGAGCCGAGGGTATAAAATCCTCCCCTTGCCTGTTTTCCTGTAAAATCTCAATGTTCAGTGCAAGTAGCTATTCTTATGCAGTTTAAGGGTGAGGTATGATCCTCAAGTAGTGAACTAACATGAGATTAAAAGCATTAATACATAGATTAGCCGTGGAATTTAAAAATTAGCCTTTCCCTTTGGATCTTGAAAAGCAATCCTGAAGATACTTTTCTGTTTCCACAAGCTATCATCCTGATCTCTTAAGGAAATATAATTGATGTGCTTTTGCTTCCTCTCATGAGTCCTGATTAATACATGCAGTGGCAATTTTTTTCTTTCGAGATGTAATGATGGGTGCAGACAACAGTGACTTTATGAGGCCCTTAAGACAATGTGATAGGACCCTCTCTGATGCCTGAATTATTTCTTTGAACTAGGAAGTACGTTTACATACTAGAAGGTGTGAGTGGTGGATGTCCCACTTGAGGAAAGTAATAAAAATGATGTAAAGTTGCTATAGAAAGGAAGGAAAACAATGAAATGGCATTTCAGAGATGACAAGGTCCACCAGATTATCCGATTCCCTCAACATCACCCCTTCCAGAAGTGTTTCAGTTTTTAAGATCTATTTTTCTTATAGTTTTCATATCTTCTACTTCTTGAATTGGAAAGATATCTATACTGACTGTTTGAATTCGAAAACATTGTTTTATTATGTTCTACTATTGGTAATTATACATATCAAGTATTAATCAGGTAAGTCATGTTAGAAAGCCTTTTTGTAAAAATTTTTAAAATCACAATTTCTCAAATGTTTATATCAATTCTTTTCTCTCCATAAAGATGTTTTACCACCTCTGTCTTAATAAAGAATTAGTCATAGATACAATTTAGCAATATTGAAGATAGTTCTTACTGGCCTTAATTGCAGGCAAAAAAAACTGAATGTGTTCTTAAAGAGTATTGCCTTTCACATTATCTCTCAACTATGGAAGACATATATACTTTTAGATGATTAGGTATTTTGTTTTGGGTTTTTTGTCTAGTTTTATTGTTTTGTGCTGTGAATTGAACTCAGGACCTTGAGCTTGTCAGGCAGGTGCTGTATCACTGAGCTATATCCCCAGCCCTAGATGATCAGGTAAAATGCCTATAAATGAAAACTATGTATATATAAACATGCATGTGGTTATCATATAGATATATGTATATATATCTATATATTAAATACACTCAATCTACTACAATGGTGTACAATTCCTGAACAAAATTTTGTATGTTAATTTAAAATTTTTTGATCTTATAAATTAACAGATTTAAAAACTATTGACGTCTGAAGCAAAAGTAAAGTCTACATCTATATTCATTGCATTTTATGTAAAGCAGATTAGTTAAAAATATTTTTTCTAGCACGGTGAAATGAGTGTTTAACTATATATGGAAGAAACTACAAAAAAGAAATAGGCACTTGCTTAATTTTATTTTCATCTGAGCTATTTAACACAGTGAAAAACATTATTTTTAACAGTCTCATTCTCAAATAGATTCTTCAGTGAAATTAGATTAACAAAGTGACGTTTTAGCACGAAGAGTTTGATTTTCTGTGGACATACTGTTGCAAATGTGTTCCTAGCTACATGAGGACATTGGTTCTATAAGTAGTGGCAACTGTATATGTTAAAAACAGGAAATAACTTCAGAAATGTAAATATTGTTATGAAAAATTACATAACTTAGCTAAATCTTCTTTTACATTGCTATTTAATACACAGTTTAATAAAATTGAAAATGCAGCCCTCATTCGTAAAATAGTCTTCATGATATAGAATAAATTTGAACATAACTAAGGTGGGCAATAAATGAAGATAAAAACATTTTTGGGGAAAAATCTATGTTGAAAAATGCATTTAAGTGCTTTAACATTCTTAAAATTATACCACTTTGGTTGCTCTTCTAATGTCAGATATTATTAATCTGATTCTCTCTGTATAGATTTAACAATCCATCTGCTTTTCAACATTTTCCAAGAAAGATTTCAAATAGTAAATACAAAAATCAGTCATCACCAAACTACATAAATGGTCTAATTAACTTTAACTTCTGAAAGATAAATTGAAAATAGTGATGAAGCCCAAGAAACGTAGTTTTTACCCTGACTGAAAGTTACAGGTTAAAGATAAATTTACATGGTCCTTCCGCACTATTATGAGTGTGGTAGTTGATGGCAACCGTCGAATTTGGCCAGAATGTAAAGAATTCTGAAGTCATATCACCATTTTAAGTATTTCTCACAGGGCACACATGTAATTCACTTGTGATAGAGCCCAAAAGTTTGCTTTTCTTAAAATGAAGTCTCAACAAGATTATTACTTCCTAGCCGTATACAAAAGTGACCCAAAAAGCTGTTTGCAAATCTCAAGGCAGAAGATGTCCATAGAACCAGCCGCACCTTGTTCTTCTCTCTCCTTCTATAATCCATCTAAAAAGATTTAACAAACTACAGCCAAGCATAGCAGTATCTTCTCCTAGTGTATATCATGTTCAATATAAATTCTACATGTACTAATCAATGGAATATGCCAATAATACAATGCAGAAAGTGAAAGTCCTCAGAAGTTGCAAAAAAAAGTAAAAGGCACAATTTTGTTAGTAAGTTTTCTAAACCCAGTCAAATTTGAAATATTTGAAAAAGAGCCTTACCTCGGGTCATGTAATTGTGCATCCTCCTCAACACATGCATAGAATCTACTTCTTTTGTGCACCTAAGTTCAAATTCTGCAACTGTTTTTCCACACTACAGCAAACCACATTCCTTGGGGCCTAATTTTCCTTTTCTGCAAAATATGTTGATCAACGTTTCCTAAAACATAGTCTTCATAACTCTCATTTGGGAATCTTGATTTTATAGGAAAAAAAAATTTCCCATGGCATCAGTCAGTAAAAAGCTGGTAAATCATGTTTATTTTTCCCCTATTGAAGAACTTCTGAGAGACCTTGAAAATGCTAAAATAATTATAAATGTTTCAGAAACTCAAATAGTCTCAAATGTCCACTTCGATTTTAAAATTTCTATTTGCCCACCATCCTGCATTCCCAGTCTCAATCTAATCAAAAGGGAAGCTCTGTTGGGAAATTTTAGATAAGGAGATCTCTAAACCTCGTTTTACTACAATTTAATTTACTATACACTTTTCAAACGTATTCATTTCATTTCCAATATTGTTACCATTAATTCCTAACATGTTTTGCACAAACAGAAACTCAACATAGGAGACATAACATACTCTAATAATTTCACGATGTAGAGAAAAGCATACAACCTGCAGCCTGCAAGTCCTTTCATCGCTTTCACTAAATTCTACCATAACCTCTCTCTTAAGAACAAAGTTCTGTGATTAAACTGCAGGAGGGATTTGCACATCAGAAATTTCTCTTTAAATTCAGTATACCAAATATCTATTTGGACCTTACAAGTAAAGGATTATTCATTAAAGTTTGGTATTTTATTTTATCATGTTCCCCATACTACCTAAGGGAACTAACAACAAAGTTACATAGGTCAGAGGTCATATCTAAGCTCCAATAAACTCTAGCTCTTATAATTAAGACATAGAAAAGTTCAATATTAACATAATTGCAGCATTTGTAAATATGCTAAAGTTGTTACTTTTTCGTATGTCTGTTATCATGATTAGAATAATGTTTGATACAGATGGAGCATTGAATGATTATTAGCTTTCATTATAATTTTTGACATAGCATTGATTTTACAATGAATGCTATAAGCCTGTCTTTGTTTGTGGCATGGTTTTTCATTATTAAAAACTCATCTAGCTGGGCATGGTGATACACATCTGTCCTCCCAAGTACTCAGGATGCCATTAAGAGGGTTCCAAGTTTGCATTCAGCCTGGAAAATGTAGTTGAAGTCTGTCTCAAAATAAAATTTTAAAAGGATTGCGGCTGTAGATCAGCAGGGAGACATAGGATCTCTTGCCTAGTGTGTATGAGGCTCTGTGTTCAAGCCTCAGAAGAAAGAAAGGAAAGAAAGAAGGGGGAAAGGAAAGAAGGGGTGGAGGGAGGGAGGGAGAGGGAGAAATGAGAGAAGGGGAAAAGAAAACAGAAAGAAAAACTCATAGTTGAGATGCCCTTTTAACTTCAACAAGATAAGATGACTTGTAACACCTACCACAAAGAAACAAGTAACTGTTCTTTGTCTGACAAAAAGTGAAACCACCTTAGTAGGTCAATAAAAGTTTTGTAAGTTTTTGTTTTGTTTTTGTTTTATATTTCTACCCAGAACTTCCACATGAATTCATTGAAGGGTTACAACTCCAGATGATAAAATACTCTTCCTATAAAATGAAGATTTTTCTAATACTATTCTATTTAAAATTCAATTTGTGACCAAACTTTAGATTTGAAAACCAATTTGAGACTCTGAGTTAACCATAAAATTTTAGCAAGTTCACATGATTTCAAGTAGCAAAGGTAGAAGATAATGTAGTTTGGAATATCTCAGAATTTTCATGCACCCATGGCACATTGCCTGCATACTTCTTATAGTATCAGTGAATGGGTAGTGGTTCTAACTGATTGTATACATTAAATTACATATTTGAAGCCTTGAAATTTCTTCCCAAATTTATGTCAATTATTGCAGAAAAAGAGCATTTTAGTAAATTGCTACATTAAAAAAAACTATACTGTCAGAGCTAATTAAGAATTTTAAGTGGCAAGCTGTGCAAAGTGCCAAGCATGATAAAATTTCTTAGCATAGACTGAAAACATAATTATTACAGTCATTGCTTATCCCATTCTACTTGAGTCACTATTTTTTTTTTTTTCCGGGACCGGGGATCGAACTCAGGGCCCTAGTGCTCAGCGGCAAGCACTTAGCCCACTGAGCTGTACCTCCAGCCCTCTATTTGTTTTAAAATGTATATTCTTTTCAAAATACTTACCCTCTTCCTCTGATTTCAAATTTTGCCTATTTACAATCTATCCATTCTCTAAACACCAGAATTTAAAGTATTTTTGCCTTGAATTTTAAAATATGTCTGTCTCTACTAACAAATTGAGTTGAAGAAGATATTCCATTTATTGTTTGGAATATATTATCAGGAGATTATATGCTCTATACCTAGAGAAACAGTTTTGCTTTCCATAGCTGATGCAAAAGAACAATTCTATTATGTACTTTTACTTAATTGAAAACAATCAGAATAATTGCAAGGCATGAAAAGTTAACAGTATAAAATAAAGTTAAGTGTTTTAGAATCTGTTTCTAGATAAGCATACTATTGATTTCAAATTTTGAACATACAAAACATTCGTTTCTTTCAGCTTCCTTCTAGTGGTAAAAAGAAATGTGGGTGATTTAAATTCTCTAGCAGTGTCTGTCATTTACAGAGTGAAACCCCAGGAAAAAGAAAGAAAACCCTTGTCTGTCAGTGGAATCTCTACTGAATTGAAGATTGCATGTGGCTTTTTTATCGACTTACTGAAACGTAACCTCCTCATCTGTGCTGCCATCTCTCTGGCATGACAGCTGGGGTGGATGATCGCACCATCAGATCAACTTTGTTTGACCATTTGGTGCCAAGTGTTATCTTTCGGGAAGAGAGGTAAAGCTTGCACTGGAGAGTATTTTTTGTGTTTCACTTAACAGATACTCACCCTTTGGTATTGAAAGAATAAAAAATACAAACTGGTAAGGCAATCCACAGGCAAAGTATTTCTGCTACCGTGGCAATCTCTGCAGTTACAAAGATCTTTCAATAATCTGTCAAAAACTGACATCACTATGGAAAGAGCTGTTCGTTTCTATATCTCATTTTGGATTGATGTACATGCACTTTTATATCCTTCAGTTCGATATAACATTTGGCCTTTCATGTTCTCAGTTTAAGCTACAGGGAATTCAAACCTATTTCAAAGTGTAATTATAGGAATCTGCATATAAAAGGCTATATGTCCTACAGAGGGTTCCATGGAAAAGCAAACTCTTTGAAAGAAGAATATTAAAAGTAATTCCCACAACTGAAACTCACTAAAGTTAATACATTTTTCATCTGATGAGAACAGCTTTATTTCTGAATGCAAAGATTAATCCAGAATATTGCGGGGATTTTTTGTGAGGTAGAAGGGAGGAAAGGAGAACTGAAAATTGAAGAGGAATGCAAAGGAAAGAGGAATGTGTATTATTCATACTGTAGGGGACAATGACCACATCACACTAAAACATCAGTTCTTCATATTATTGTAACACACAATAGTACTCGGAATTACATATTGTATTAATTATCTGTTGCTGCATAACAATATCCCCCATAGCATAGCAGCTTAATCCACACGTATTTATCTCAGTTTGTATAGTTCAGAAACTGTAGCTCAGCTTAGCTGGTGCCTCTCTTAAAGTCTCTCCTGAGGTTGCAGACAAGCTGTTGGCAGAAGCTGCAGTCTTATCCAAATTCTCAACTTGGGAGGCTGCATCTGCGCTCACTCATGAGGTTGTCGACTGGCCTCCTTCCTTTGCCGTGCAAGCCTCTCCACGAAGATGCCTCCACAGCATTTCTGCAAACAATCCAAGAAAAGGAAACAGCACATAAAAAGTTGTTCCAAATGGGAAAAATTGTGTGTTTTAGACCTGATTTCAGATATGACCTTCCTTCCCTTCTATCATATTGATGTCTTGGAGTTGTTTATGTGGATATGAACACCACAGGGGGCTATCACTAAGGACTATAACACAGGCTGTCTATTCTACATATATACATCCAAGTTAAATTATTTCTGGTACTTGTTCTATGACAAAATACATTTCATAATGCAAAATTTATTAAAATACTTTCTCAACTGAAAGCAATGCTACCCAAGGTCTTCAGTTTTGTGTTTGTTTTTTTTTTCCAAATATAATTTTGGTAGTTTAAGAAAGTTTCATAACTTTAAAATAAAGTCAAAGTTACTTAAAAGTTTGAAGTAACTGTTTTTATCTTTTTTATGGAAAAATTGGCATTAAAAATGTCACAAATATAATTGTGTAAATTCTGGAGCTAACAAAGTACTTAGCACAGAAGTTATGTAGCATATGGTTATCCTATTCCCAAACAGTAAAATGTGTCTGTATGTGCCAATTCTTAATTACCAGCTCATTAACACTCAGGTGTCAATTGCTGGTGGCAAAGGCAATACCCACATGGCCTAGTTTCTGTCATGCACAGTGTAATTAAATTGACCTCAAGTACTAGAGCTTGCTAGTTGACTGATACTATTTGGACACTAATTTCAGGCACTATTTAAACTGGAGCAATATAGTGAATAAACTAATGTAATGAGAGAAAAGACTAAATTTGGTTTTAAATTGTAATTTCATTCGTACTTATAAGATTGAAGACAACTGAATAAATAACCACTGTAACAACCCTGACAGCACACACCATACTGTAGATTTTAAAATTATTGATCTGCCCACCACCCCTTTGGCATCAAGGGAGCCTGAGTCCTCCAGAGGAACCCTAGTGCCTGGCCCATATTCCTATACTGTGGGATGCACAGACTGTGTAGGAAATGCACAGGACATGGCAATTAGCTTGTCCAGAGGTACCCAGGATAAATCCACTCTGAGAAGGGGAAACATTTTGCATACAGACTCCTAATTAGTGATCAATTCTGTTAAATAGCTGCAGACTTTGTGCCTATGGTCTAAACTACAAAATGGGTAGTTATGACAGTTTCTCAGTTTCCAAACTGAGCTTATTTCAAGTTGTACTACTGTAGTTAATATGTCGTATGTGTTCTAATCAGTTACTGTCACGTGTAATGATATTGGAAAGCTCTGGGGTAATAACCTCGCCACAGCCCTACATCAAAAGACTGGGGGTTGAGCCAAACAGAAACAAAGAGCCCACTCTCAATTAACTGGGAAGGTGGGATCTTGAGACAGATGCAAACCAAGAATCTCCTACACACAGAAGATATCCCTGAAGTACAGTCATTTCCTGGAAAGGCCTTGATACTAGTGATATACATACTTAATATCCAAACTCACAAGTATCATCTTGGAAAACTAAATGAAATTTTTTTTTGAAGTAGAAAATGTCAAGACAAAGGACCAAACTGTGATCTCAGAACTCCAGGCCACTGAGAAAATATCCAGGAGACATTGACATATAAGAAATTGAAAAGCATATATCTGAAATTTCTCAAATAACAGGGAGTGAAGTAAAGAAACAATTTCATCAGGCTATAAAAGAAATTAGATCAGAAATAATCTCTCAGGCAAAAAGTAAATGATACCTATAATGAAATAATTGCTTAGCATATCTAAAGACATAGATTAAAAAATAGAGGACCAAAGAAGAATGATAGAATCCTTGAGTGAACAATATAAGAAAGAATTAAAATGTATGAAATGATTCAAAAAGATATCCAGGAAATTAAAAATTTCACTGAAAGCTGACAGAACTACTTGAATGAAACTGAAGATAGACATTCCGATCATTAAAATAACATTGAAACTAGCAATTAAGAAAGGCACGTCTCTTAAAAACAAGGAACCAGGAAATAATAACTCAAAAGTTCCAAGATGATGCAAAAGAAAAAAAACAGTATAAGATTGGTAGGTGTCAATGAAAAAGCAGTAGTCACCACAAATGACATAAAAAGACTGTTTGCAGAAGTAAGAGCAGAAAGGTTCTCAAGCATATGGGAAAATAATCTGACATGCAGTAAGTGAGGCATGTAGAACTGAAAGTTGCAATAACCAAAATGAATCCATACTCAAACATATAACAAGATCCCACAAATTCAGCACAAGAACTGAATATTAAAACCTGTTAGAGAAAAGAAACAAATCATCCCTAAAGGAAAGTCCATCAGAATCATGATAGACTTCACAACACAAACCCTCAAATGAAAAATAGCTTGTAGTCAAGTATTACAAGACATCAATAAAAAACAACTTCCAAACCAGAAGGATGTATTCTACAAAACTATCTTTCAAAATTAATGGAGAAATAAGATGCTTCCATGACAAAGAATATCTGAAGAAATTCATGACCAAAACAGCAACACTTCAAGGCATGCTTAAAAATATTCCAGACAGAAATAAAAATGACTATAAATTCCAAGAACAACAACAGAAAGAGACCATCAGGAAGAACAAGCACTTGAACAAAGGAGAAAGGTAGGGAATCAAAAGCAGGAAAATAACCAGACAAAGATAAGCCAATACATATCAGTTATGACCATTAATGTAAATGGCCTCAATTCACCAATCAAAAGAAATAGATGGGCAGAGTAAATCAAGAAATAAAACCTAACTATATTCTGTATAAAAGAAGCACATTTAACTCAAATGGAAATTCATAGACTGAAAGTCAAAGGATGGAAATAAATACTCCATGACCAGCAACACAGAAAAAGCAGGGGTAGCTATCCTGTTTGCAGATAATGTAAACCTCAAGCCAAGAATGATCACAAGAGATAGAGACAGTCACTGCATACTTGTTAGGGGAAAAATTCAAGAGGAAGAGATAACAATAATAAATATGTATGCACCAAATACAAGAGCACCTATCTATAATAGACAAATATTAATATACTTGAAAAACCAAATAAGAAATAATACAGTCATCATGGGGGAACTTAACACGACATTTTCACACACAGATCAACTAGACAAAGGTCAGCAAAGAAAAAACAGAGTTGATACAAACTTGTGAACAAATGGACTTACTGAATCTTTATAGAGTGTTCCACCCAACAATAGCAGAATACACAGTCTTCTCAGCTGAAATGGGACATTCTCTAAAATAGACCATATAGCAACCCATAGAACATGCTTAAGTAAATGCAAAGTAATTAAAATTATCCCATGCATATTATTGAAGTGTAGTGCAATGAAACTGGGAATTATTGACAAAAGGAACTGCAAAAACTCCATAAACACATGGAAATCAAATAACACAATCCTGAACAATAGGTCACAGGTGAAATTAAAGAAGAAATTAAAAAATAATTACAGTCAAATGAACATGGGATTACCACTTATCAAAATTTGTGGCATGCAACAAAAGCAGTGGTCAGAGGAAAATTTATAGTGCTGACTTCATTCATTAGGAAAACAGAATGAGCACAAATAAATAACTTAATGCTGCAACTCAAGCCAAGCCCAAAGCCCAAAGAAGGGAGGAAAGGAAAAATATAAGAGCAGAAATTAATGCAATGGAGACTAAGAAAAATATAAAGAATTAATGAATTAAAGATTTGTTTCTTTGAAAGAATAAATAAAATTGATAGACTCCTAGCCAGTTATCAAGAAAAGAGAAGAAAAATCACAAATTCATGCAATAAGAAATGAAAAATGGTGAAATCATAAAGATCTTACAGAAATTCAGATCACCAATACCTACTTCAACACTATTTACTACTATATAATGGAAAACACAGAAAAAATGGACAGATTCCTAGGTGTATATGAATAACCAAAGATGAATCAAGAAGATATAAAACTCTTGAATAATCCAATATCACTCAATGAAATTCAAAATGTAAAAAGTTACCAGAAAATAAAAGTCCAGGCATTGATGAATTCACAGCTGAAATCTCCAAGAAATTTACAGAAGATTTAACATCAACATTCCTCAAACTATCTACTGAAATTGAAATGGAAGCAATTTTCCCTAACTCATTCCTAGAGGCAAGTATTACCCTGATAACAAAACCAGGGAAAAACTTAACCAAAAAAGAGAACTACAAGCCAATCTCACTAACAAATATTAGGAAACAGAATAAAGCAAATCATCAAGAAAATTATACACCATGAACAAGTGGGATTCATCTCAGGAATGCAGGGTTGGAGTAATATATGCAATTCAATAAATGTGATACAGCATATTAATAAGAATAGATGATCTTTAACTCAATCTGACCAAAGACACCTATGATAAACCAACAGCCAATGTCACACTAAATGAACAAAAAGTGAAAGCTTTCACTGTAAAATCAGAAACAATGCAAGGATATCTACTCACTCCTATGCAATATTTTTCTGGAAACATTAGCGAGGGCAATTAGACAACAGAAAGAAAGAAAAGGAATGAGGATAGGAAAGGAAGAAGTGAAAATATCATTATTCACAGATGACATAATTCTCCACATAGAAGACCCCAAAACCTCCACCAAAAGACTTCTAGATTTAATAACCAAGTTCAGGAGTGTAGCTGGATACAAATCAACACTCAAAAATCAATAACATTCCTGTTGTCAAACGACTAACTCACTGAGAGAGAAATTAGGAAAACCACACCCTTCACAATAACATCCAAATAAATGAAATACTTAAGAACCACACTAACAAAGGAAATAAGAGATCTATACATTGAAAATTACAGTACTCTCAAAAAAGAGGTCAAAGAAGATTTGAGAAATTGGAAAGATATTCCTTGCTTATGCATAGGAAGAACCAACATTTACACAGATTTAATGCAATCCTAATCAAAACATCACTAGCATACTTCACAGATCTAGGGAGAACATTCCTAAAATTCATCTGGAACCAGAAAGAACCTAGAATAGTAAAGGCAAACCTGGACAATAAAGGCAAGACAGGAGGCATCACAACCCGTCTTGAAATTATACTACAAAACTACTGTGATAAATCAGAATGGTACTGGCAAGAAAACCAGACCTGAGAATCAATAGAATAGAAGATGCAGACACAAATACAAACACACTCAGCCTATATCTTTGGCAAAGGGGCCAAACATGTTCACTGGAGGAAAGATAGCGTGTTTAATAAATGGTGCTAGGACAACCGGCCTTTCAGGTGCCAAAGACTAAAACTAGACCCCTGTCTATTACCATGCAGCAAAATTAATTCAAAATGGCTTAAATATCTAAATATTAAAACAAAACACTAGATCTATTAGAAGAGAAAGTAGGTGGAATCCTTCAAGACATAGGAGTAGGCAGAGCGTTCATGAACAAAAACCAAACTCCATAGGAAATACTTCAAAGAATCAACAATTGGGATCTCATCTTACTGAAAAGTTTTTGCATATCAAAGGAAATCACCAACTGACTAAAAGGAAAACTTACTACTTGGGAAAAAATTTTAGCCAACTGTCCGTCAGACAAAGAATTTTTATCTAGAACATATGAAGCATTCAAAATAAATCAGACCCACAATATTTCAAGACTTAATCCAGAAATGGGCATCTGAAATGAATACACACTTCTCAGATGAAGAAACACAAATGACAAATAAATATATGAAAAAATGTTCAACAGCATTGGTCATTTGGGAATGCAAATTAAAAGAACACTGAAATTCCATCTCACCGTAGAAAGAATTGCTATCATCAAGAAATCAACCAATAACAGTTGTTGGAAAGGCTGTGGGGAGAACGGAACACTTCTCTACTCCTGGTGAGAGTGTAGAGTGGTGAAACCACTGTGTAAGTTAATGTGGCTCTCCCTCAAAAAAACTAGGATTAGAGGTCCCATTCAACTCAGCTATTCCCCTTCTGGGTATTTTTCCAGAAAAACTGAAAATGTCATACCCAGTAATATATGTGCACCCATGTTTGTAGCAGCACAATTAGTCATAGCTAAATCTTGGGAACAACCCAAATGCCCGTCCGCTGAGGAATAGATGTAAAAGATGTATGGAGTACAGCTACAAAAAGATAAACTTGAGGATTTACAGGTAAATTGATGCCACTAGAGACCATACACTTAAGTGGAATAAATCAGACTCGCATGTGTAAATATTATATTGTCTCCCTTGTGTAAGAAACTGAAAGAGTAAGTAAAATCCAAAAGTTACAGTAGATATTGTGAAAGGGGAAGGATTTAATCGAAAGGAAAGAACAACTGGGATGGGGGAAATGAGAAAAGGAGGGAGGGAAAAATATATATATACACAAGATAGCTAAGAATATTGCACTCCTGATTTCTATTGGTTTATTGAAAGGAACAGTTGATGCATAATGGTTTCATCAATTTGAATGGTATACCTGGTAATCTAAGCAACTACTTTGAAGATAGCAATATATAACAACCATTGTGAATTTTCTATCATCTTATTTTGTATCATTTTGTTTATTAAAAAGTATTGATCTAAAATTCCTTTACATTGCAAGATAATGATAAAATTGTCGCAAAAAGAAAATGGAAAATAATTTGTAATGGTGACATTTGCAGAAACAATATAGTTTTTGACTGTATTTATTCATGCATGATGGTATAAATGAATTATTCAATTTTAAACTTTAGTAATTACAAGAAATAACTCAATTACAAGCACACCAGTGTTTTACAAAAAGCCCAATAAAATAAAAATAGAATCACAGACTCAAGCTGTCAATTATGTGAGATAGTCTCTAAGCGTTATAATTATGTCTAAATTTCAAATTTCAGTCTTCTAGGTGAAGTGACAAGACAGATGAATTCATTCTCTAATCTTTCTTCCTTATAAAACTTCACTAAAATGAAAAGAAAAATTTAAAGGAAAAACTTACAAGGAATAATAAAAGACAAAGCAAGGAAAAGTCTGATAACACTTTGGAAATTTTGGAACACAGCAGTAAGTTGATTATTGCAATTGATCATTATTATTATTGAAAATATTTCAGCCATTGCAGGAAGAAAGGGTATGATGAAGAAATACGATTTTTTCCACATAAAGTTCAAAAGACTGTAAAATTGAGAAGGCAAATGAGCTGTGCCCTAGGAGTGAGTGTAAGATGAAAAGCAAAATCAAGCATGTTATACAAAGCATGTAGAATTTCCTCGTGTCTTCATGTACTGCATACCAGTAGGTGACCAAGTATTCTCCTTGGTGAGGAGATAGGAGGTTTATCTCCTAGTGAGTATAAAATAGAAAAAATGCCCAGGTTAGATGACTGTAACCCTAGTTTAATGTACAATCATCGCACCGAGAAAGACTTGGATCTTCCAAGATTTTGATCTCTAGATTAGTTTGCCGAACAAAAACAGCCAAGCTTATACTTCTAGATGGATCTCAAAAATTTCTCTTGAATATCTAAATTTCTCAAGAGAAAACAACTATACCTAATGATAATAATATTAGAAGTTCTCCAATTAAATAGGCCACCCATACCTACACATAGATTATCACAAACCCTTTTGAGCAACAGAAGTCATCTTTAGCATTGTAGAACACCTTTGTCCTCAAATTTGAATAGGCAGCAAATACCACTGTTTGCTTCATGTGTTGCTTGTATCAAACCAGAAACTCATGTAGGTCAGACAAAGAGTTCTACTACTGAGCTGTACTCTTAGCCAGACATTAGTCAGCAGAAATAGGTAAAATGAACTGTCATCCATGTAGTCAGATATGAAAGAGAAAAGGGCTCCAAAGAGCTTTAGAATATTTAGAAAATAGCTAAAGAATATTCAGAACAAAAAGAACTGTTAGTTTTAAAGCAATAGTAATAATAAAATAAACTAAATGGAAAGTTGGAAATAAACCCCTAAAAAGACAAAAAGCTTAATAAAAGGTTGGAAAATAAACATATTAAAAACAATTAAATCTCTCAGAAAGATTTTGAAAATTTAGAAAAAAAGGAAGAGAAAGCATAGGCAATGTTCATCAGTAGATGTTTCAACACATAATAATAAGAAATTTTAAAAAATGAAAAAAGGGAAAAATAATGAAAATAATAATTTAAAATACTATCAAACCTGAAAGAGTTAGATTTAAAACCCAAGTTTGCTAGGTGCCTGCATTATGGATGACAGTAGGTATATACAAAGCTACACTCTGCTATGAAATTTCAGAATTTTAAAGCAAACAGAAAATCTCACAAATTTAAAGGATTTGAGCATCCTCATGAAAATTTATGAAAATGCTCTACTTTGAAGACTATATAGGAGCCCTTTAAAACAAGCTTAAGCTTAACATCAGTCAAATTTAGCTTGAACCAAAATTGACCAAGACATAAATATTTTGTATGTGTGAAGAAAAAAAATTTTTTTTCCTTTTACATTTTATATTGCTCATCCTTTTGAGTGAAAGAGATTGAACTTAAGGCCCAGTGTCATGTTCAGCCTGTATACCCAGTATAAAGAAAAACACACAAAGTCTAACTTCAGATTATCTTCCCATCTGCTCCAGAAGATACGATCCCCATGCCAGACAGTGCCCTTTCTCAGGATGACCAGGTAAAGGCCTTACCACCCTGAGCAGTGGGTTTCAGTTCCCCAATACCACAGAGAATCATTGAAAAAAGCCAGTCACAGTGACTCCAGAGGTTCAGACGAACATCTCTCCTTGATCCTACAAAACCTGCTCCCCAGTTGTCCCTTCCATTTCCAAATTTTGTGTAGCCCTGTGCAGAGGGCACCACCTTCCTCCCCCAGGCTGTGTGACTAATACAGCGGTGTCACTCTCTGTCCAGCATTCTATGTTTTTCGTCCTCTATCCCTGTAAAGCTAGGGTGGGAACCTTCACCAACACTGTGAATTGGAGACAAGCAAAATAGCCATTTGCTTCTCTCCAGACTGTGTACATCTTTTGCTTGTTAGAATAAGCATTTGCAGAGTAGTTCAACTTTAACTGAGAACATTTGATTGACTAATTAGCATCTCTTGGGTGGCCTAGGTGGTTTTATGATTTTGTGAATGTTTCCTGGGATCAAAGCACCAACTGCTGGTAGACTTGTATTTTGGTGTGATATTTCCCTCTTCCTGCCCTAAACTAGCCTTAAACTAAAAAGTAAATTAAAAAATGATAATAAAAAATAAGGAGATAAATCTTTTCCAAAGGGAGGGACCAAAACATAAAGGGTCAGGGAGTGGAAAGGAGGAGAAGAGCATGAAAAAAGAAATAAAACATCATGTACATGTATCAACTTCCCATGATAGATGTAATCATCGTTTAATGTAAATAGATACTAATAAAAAATTAAAACCTGGAAAAAGAATTATTAATTTACTGTGTCTCCACATAACCATATGTTTGGGTTTGGTCAGCTTTTGCAGGTGGTCTAGACTACTGCCCATAAAAATAGCAATGATATAGCACCTAAAGGTTATATTAGTTCTAGAGTCTCACTTAACCAAAGTTAAACTAGAGATCTCTTGTTAGTATATCTAACTTGGTACCCATATCTAGCTGCTTGAGACCATCAAATTTTTATTAATTGTGATTGTGGACCCCCACACACATACCAGAAGGAACTCGGGGGCAGTGTATTATGAGGTTTATGGAAAGGAAAGACATAGCTACCTTAAGAAGAATTAATTATGGCACACAGGTATGGTGTCCAGATAGCCTAATGAGAGTCGTTCTTCAAGTCAGGATAATGACCTTTCCCATTGCTACCGAACTGTTTCCCTTGCTGCTGTCTGGCCCATGAGTTCCACTGACTCCCAAGGATATGAAGGTGCACATCCACGGTAGCAATGATGATGAATGTTTGGGAGCATGCGGTAGCAGACCCTCCCAAAATACTGAAGCACTGCAATGAATCTCCTAGTGAAATACTCCTGGTCAGTGTGCATAGGCTTTTTGTAGCACTGCTGCTTACTATCATTCCAGAAGGCTGATCGATCACAGGGTTTACCTGCCACATATTCTTTACACTCATGACACACAGGCTTCTCAGACACCATTCTTGTCTATTCAGGGAGATACCACTGAAGTTTATATGATGCAGGACTGCCTCACGTTGGAGCCTTCTTTCCTATGGTCGTGTGCCTACTTCCCATTCCAGGGAGGCTCTTGTATTCCACAAAATCCTCAGTTCATCTTCAATATATACATTCATGGCAAGGTTTTAAGGATCCAACTGTGATGTCAGGGCTAAAATGAAGACCCGGTATTGTGTGCTAGCTTGATATCTGACATAAGCCGTATATGGATGTTATCTCATGTCCTAAAGCAAACTGGTTCACTCAGCTCTCAAAGATGAGACTCTAGTTAGACAGCTCTTCTCCTTCTGGGGCTAACCAGCCACAGTTCCTTCTTTCCCATTAGTAGCGTTTCTGTTTTAGATGAGCTCTCTGAATTTCTCAGAAACTTCAATCATCTTTGTGTAGAGAGTCTTCTCTCTGTCTTGAGAGCAACCACAATGTGGCCTCGTGTGCTGTGTGCTGGCCTCTCCCAGGCTGTGAAAACATGTGAGACTAGGAGATTATTTTCATTCTTACCTGACTTCCTAGCTCAGGTGTGTGTTTGTGCCCCATCCCTGTGACTCTAGGTAGGAATCTTCCCTCACCAATGGGGTAAATGGTGATCAAAGAATTCTTTACCTACCTTCCTATATTTCTTCCATTGTTTGATTAAATTAGTGAGCCACGTTTGGTGGATTTATTAGGTGGGATGACAATGATTTTGTGAAATGAGACTATTTACTTATTCTTGGTGATTCAGCAGTTTGTTAAATACGATTTCTGTGTGAGATGGTCTCATCTGACTCTAGTTTTTTCTCCATGAACACAAAGTGTTGCTAAGCAGAATAAAAATGCATATATTAAAACAATATTAAAATCATACTTTGCAAATCTATTAAAAACATTCAGAACTATCTGGAGTTTTAAGGTAAAATTAATGATACCTTATACATGAGAATCACCACATGGTATGGGTCTTTTTTTTTTTTTTTTTTAT